>PKMM01020295.1:302976-317852 GCA_002933915.1 Eutrema heterophyllum
GGTGGTGGAGGAGACTTGTAGTATACCTTAGGGGATGGTGAGTAGTATGGTGGTGGTGGAGAACTGTAGACATACGGTGGTGGAGGAGACTTGTAGTATACCTTAGGGGATGGTGAGTAGTATGGTGGTGGTGGAGAACTGTAGACATACGGTGGTGGAGGAGACTTGTAGTATACCTTAGGGGATGGTGAGTAGTATGGTGGTGGTGGAGAACTGTAGACATATGGTGGTGGAGGAGACTTGTAGTATACCTTAGGGGATGGTGAGTAGTATGGTGGTGGTGGAGAACTGTAGACATATGGTGGTGGAGGAGACTTGTAGTATACCTTAGGGGATGGTGAGTAGTATGGTGGTGGTGGAGAACTGTAGACATATGGTGGTGGAGGAGACTTGTAGTATACCTTAGGGGATGGTGAGTAGTATGGTGGTGGTGGAGAACTGTAGACATATGGTGGTGGAGGAGACTTGTAGTATACCTTAGGGGATGGTGAGTAGTATGGTGGTGGTGGAGAACTGTAGACATATGGTGGTGGAGGAGACTTGTAGTATACCTTAGGGGATGGTGAGTAGTATGGTGGTGGTGGAGAACTGTAGACATATGGTGGTGGAGGAGACTTGTAGTATACCTTAGGGGATGGTGAGTAGTATGGTGGTGGTGGAGAACTGTAGACATATGGTGGTGGAGGAGACTTGTAGTATACCTTAGGGGATGGTGAGTAGTATGGTGGTGGTGGAGAACTGTAGACATATGGTGGTGGAGGAGACTTGTAGTATACCTTAGGGGATGGTGAGTAGTATGGTGGTGGTGGAGAACTGTATACATACGGTGGGGGAGGAGACTTGTATACAACCTTTGGGGATGGAGAGTAGTACGGTGGTGGAGGAGAACTGTAAACATACGGTGGTGGAGGAGACTTGTAGTCAACCTTAGGGGATGGGGAGTAATATGGTGGTGGTGGAGAATTGTAGACGTACGGCGGTGGAGAAGATTTGTATTCTACCTTAGGAGATGGTGAATAAGACGGTAGTGGTGGCAAGCTATACGTTGATTGCTCAGATGCAGCAACCAATGTTGCCATGATGATAACGCCTAGAGTGTAAATGAGATGGGCTGAAGGCCCCATCCTAGAAGAAGATCTCATTGTGAATTTGCTTTTCTCTACCAACGCCTAACTACGTTGGTTAATTTTTCTTGTTTTGGTTTGTGTTGTAAAGAATGGGATCATGGGTTTATATAGCAAACTTTTTTCTGTAAATCCAGCCTTACTATTCTTTTTTCCTTGTTGTTTTGGACTCCATCCAACTAAATCGTGGAGGCATGTCTACACGATTTTAGTGTGAGACGTGCAAGAACGTTTAGCGAACGTCAACGACCCAGTTTCCATTTTTTAAGCACAAGTGCATGTAGAATTTTGTATATAATGGATGCATCATTTTGTTAATCGAGCATGTTATTTATTTTAAAATTCTTTAGGGCACTTTACATTGTTTTGGATATTCGACGCACTTAGATTTGAATTATTATTGTTGTTTCTTATAAAAAAATATTCAGTGTTTTACAATTTTTTTATTTGTTCAACTAATATAAATATTTGTTTTGTTATTTTTTCATATGTTGTTCGTCTTTACTCTTATCAGTATATAAGATTAGATTTCGCGTGATACGCGGTTAAAAATAAAATAATTTAGACTTTAAAATTGATAACCCGCGTAAATATGACCCGTATAATTAGATTGTAAATTAAGACTACCATTTAGCTATCAAGAAATTATGTTTTGCAATTCACAATTTAGAAAATTCGAAATTGATATATAGTACCCATAAATCTGATAAACATTCCTTCTAAATGAATGAAAGAGATTCAAAAAAAAAATCAGAAACTTAATTGTTCTAACATGTTAGGAAATTTATGTTTAAAATTCATAGCTTTGAATTTTTATCAAACACATGATAACAAACTATTATTCTTCTAATTTTGTATATATTATGAATCTTATATAGATTTTATAGTTTACATTTTTTTTAGTTTTGTTGTTTCAATTTTTCTTTTGCTTTAATTTTTTAGATTTTATTAGTTTCCATTTTGAAAAAAAACACAATTTCTTTTCCTTTTTTGTTATTTTGTCTTTAAGAAAAAATAACTAACAATAATTTATTTATATATATATATTATTACATTGACACATATCACAATCTAAATTAACAATAACACATGTCACGATCTCGTAAGTTATAATTATCTTACGTGTCACGCTCACTTTGAACGCATCGAGCTTTATATAATAAGAAGATATGAACTCTCAGGAAAAATGGATCTGAAAACATAACTAATTTCGGGCACAATTTACTGAACATCTTTTATAATTATAATTATAATTTAAATATTTAGATATTTAAAAATAATATAAACACTTTATTATTGTACATTAATACTTTCGAAAATAAACACACTACCACCTACAATTCAAAAAAAGAAGAAGCTAAAGTTGTTGAAAACAACACAAAATAATTTTAAGTTTAATAAAATTTCGATAAGTTTTGTGTTAAACCGCTATCAACCAGTCATAAATGTTCCGCAAACACATCAGTTTCCAACTATTATACCAAGCGTATGAATTGCTCAATAACGTTTAAAATCGCAATCGTACGCTTCCACAAACCGCCACATTGCATCCACATCCACTGGATTTAAACCAGTTAAGCCTTAAGTGTTCAAAAATAGATGAACAACAAAGTTATTTGAAAATAGAAAAAAGGATGAACAACAAAGTTACTCAATAAAAGCGATCACGTATGCCTTACTTTATTTACAATACACAACCAAACAATCTAATTTATGAATCACGCATAGCCAAAGAAAAGCTACTACATAGATAATGTTGGGATATCAATCCAAGTTCCACATCGGAAGTTTGACAAATATGGTCTAATATATAAAGGATGTCCAACTCTGATTAGTATGAGACCTTTCGGGAATGAGCCCAAAAAAAAATCCGTGCGGGCTTTGCCACCTGGGCCCAAAGTGGACAATATCATACTAATAGGGATTTGGACATGAGTTTGAAAAACCCAACAGTGGTATCCGAACCAAGTTTATGAAAGACCTGGAAGTGGGGTTGGGCTGCATGTTCGTTTGTGGGAGGGATAGCCCTCAAGGTGACCTCGCGATTAGGGGTGACGGTGCCTTGTGTCGAAAGTCTTCCTGACGAAGCAGAAGGTCAGGCGGCGGGTTCCGTTGGTGATTACGGCGGTACAAGAGGGGTGCCATGTTTCGCTGGAGGTTGGAGTCCAAAGATTTGTGGTCCTTGGTTTGAAGGGAGGATTGTTGGGATATCAATTTAAGTCCCACATCAAAAGTTTAGATAGATATGGTCTGATATATAAAGGATGTCAAACTCTGATTAGTATGATGCCTTTTGGGAAGGAGCCCAAAAACAAATTCGTGCGGGCTATGCCACCTGAGTCCAAAGCGGACAATATCATACTAATAGAGATTTGGACATGGGTTTGAAAAACCCAACAGATAATAATGTGGATTCATGTAGTACCACAATTAGAACGAGTAATCAACGCCTATCATTCATCTAGTTTCTATATGTAATGCAACACAATCCAGGATCATGCCTCCAGCTTGTCCCAATCCAGACTTACGGCTATCCAGGATTCTCTCTGTCCCCGATCGTTCCTTCTAGAAAACGGTCAATCTAGCTAGTCAGCCGATTTTTGGGCTACAACTTTACTTAGTCATCCCTTCTCGGCAACCCCTTTTGAGTTACCGCTTCACAACATCATTTCTCCTTGTGGGCCAGCAATAAATCCTAGCAAGCATCAATAATGTTTTACTACCATGTAACCTTATTCTATCATCAGTCAATAGTCAATAGTCAATCGTCATCTCATCTTAGTTCTCATGCTACTACGTTCCCATTCACAAAGGTTCGTCATGCAACAATCAACCATTAACCACAATCAGCTAAGGCTTTCCTACACAGATACAATCCTAAGCTACACAAGATACGAGACGATACCACATAACTATGCATTATGAATCCACATATAGCGTTCTCACCGCGGGGTGCATATGGATGAAGTTGATCTCGACCAACTTCTTCTTCTTCTAAGCCTACGCTTGTTCTGCTCATGAATTTGCGATCAATGATACAATCTCCGCGAAGATCGCCTTATCCTGAGGGCTTGAGTAGAAGGCATTCATCGCAGTCAAGGAAAAAAGGCGTTCAGGGTGGCTGGGACTTGCGGCTGCAGTTGGCGATTGAAATCGGCGATTGCGATTGGCTTTCTGTGTTTGGGGATTGGGGGTTTTGGACTACTGAATGCGGTTCGGATTAGCTTGACGAACAAGGTAAGATCTCGGCCATGGTTAGGGTTTCAGAGTTGCTTTGCGGACGAATAAACCTCACTCACAGCTAGGGTTTGGATGCAGTTACTTGCACCTGGAGCAACCATGTGGTGGTTGTTTGTTGCCACATCACCACCACCCGGGGCTTCCCTAGTCTCGGTTGCGACAACTCTACATCACCGGCGGGCCCTTCTACCCCTCCGCGACTCGCATGCGTCGCACTACCACCTCCAATCGATTCCTCCCTTCCTCTTTCGACCTCAAATCTCTCTTTCCTCCTCTCATATTCATATGAGCTTCTTCTTCTCCATCCGGTGGAACCACCCTTGACCTCTTGTTTTTAATCTCCCTAAGGTTTCTCCATTCCTCTTCCATGGGTAATCCTCCATCATCCCAGTGCTAAGTGGAAAACCCAACTTATTTGAAAGAATGGGCTCCAAAGGTAACTAGCCATATTCTTCTTCATGGTCTTAAAAACCAGGTATAATATATCATAGAACAATTCTATCGTTGCTCCACTTCGTTAGGAGACCTCATTCATGATGTATGTAGTTATAAAAAGTATATATGTTGTTGGATATGATTTCATTTATGGTTTAACATTCTTAATTTTTCAAATGGATGTTTTGTATAATTCACATACATGATATTTTTTAATTTTTTAGTTATGATATATATAACATTTCTTTTTGTAATTTCAACTTTGAATTTATTTTTAAAATTTAGAATATTTGAATTTTATTAATTATGTGAACAATGGTATATCATGTGTTACACTATCTATTAAAAATGTATCTATTATATATTGATGTGGAGATAAATAATTCCCCATGAGATTGGAGAATCAGAGGGAGACATGTGTCATATTAGGCTAGATGGTCACTTAACTGAAAAGTGCATCACCTCGAGAGGGTGCGGTTACGGGGCTGTTAAAACATGTTGTATGACGTGTCACCATAGACTAGACGGCCACTACACCTAAAAGCGTACCACTTAGAGGGGACGGTTATGAGGCTGAGTGGTCGAATCATAGGACATGTTAGAACAGGGAAACAAACCACCACCTTCTACTTAAACCATTCTCGAATAGCAGGAACGAGAAGTAAGGAGATGAGTGGTCCCGAAATAATAAAGAATCACCTTTTCCTGAGCCCGCCGACTCGTGCCAGGGTACCTAGAGAGTGCGATAGTAGGGAGATGAGTGATTCGGGCAAGAATAAGTCGACTTCCTGTCTACATCACCATAAACCAGACAACAATGCCTGAGAAGGTAAGCTCTCGTATAACCGGGTAGTAACCCGGGAAGGTAAAAGGAACTGATACCCCTTACTAGGTTATCGGGAAGGTAAAAGTGGCTTAGTTCACACGAGTCTTTTATTATTTTCATTCCATAGATAACGCTTTACAATTTGAATTATTCACGTCCAAAGACTTAGCGGAAGATTTACGCTACGCGGTTTCAGGATCAGAGACAGACGAAAGCGACGTGACACGAGACCTCAAGAGCCATGCAATATGGGACGAGCAGACCACGCGGCGCCAAACCCGCGACGCACAAAGCAAGGACAACTCGGCGCAAGATATAACTGCTAGCGGACAAGTTTGGGCCCATGAAAAGCACTTTAGTGCACCGTACAAGGAGCCAACTCAGAGGATCCACCCACTCGACCCGAATTACACAAATACGACTCGATATACGATATGGAACATGTATACTCTATAAAAGCCTTATGTGCTCCCCGAGAGCAGGGGACGACCATTCACACAAACATTCACACCCAGTCTTTAGACCTAAATCTCTTCACCTTCACAAAAAACTCTCTCTCTTTTTCTCTATAGACATAGTAAACCCTCTCGGGGAAACCCTACATCTATCCAAACACTCTATCTTCGGTTGTTCTTTGGCCGGAATCAACCCAAAGACCTCATCTTTTTTCATCTTCTTCACCCTAAACAAAATCTCATATACTTGGCGGATCCATCCCTGCTTCTGGACCCTAAGTCACTTAATCATTTTATCTTGTTTTCCGACCATTTCCGTACCCGACGCCCAAAACGTAGTCTTTATCTCTCTTGTTTATTGACTTGAGCGTTGGAGCGTCCTCGGAAAACACCCCACAATCGTGTTTTCCGGGCACTCAACGCGTTATTTCTTTTGTAGGTGGATTGTTTCCCCGAAAAGACGAAAAATCACAAAACAATTGATTTATCTTGTAAATGTCTACATCGCCTTCAATTAGGCGTTTCATGCTCTATACGTTGTATCACCGTCTATTTAGCGCCTAAAGATTTTTTGAACACTTAAGGCTTAACTGGTTTAAATCTAGTGGATGCGGATGCAATGTGGCAGTTTGTGTAAGCGTACGATTGCGATTTTAAGCGTTATTGAGCAATTCATACGCTTGGTATAATAGTTGGAAACTGATGCGTTTGCGGAACATCGATGACTGGTTGATAGCGGTTTAACACAAAACATACCAAATTTTTATTAAACTTAAAATTATTCTGTGTTGTTTTCAACAACTTTAGCTTCCTTTTTTTGAACTGTAGGTGGTAGTGTGTTTATTTTCAAAAGTATTAATGTACAATAATAAAGTGTTTATATTATTTTAAATATCTAATTATTTAAATTATAATTATAATTATAAAATATGTTCAGTATATTGTGCCCGAAATTAGTTATGTTTTCAGATCCATTTTTCCTGAGAGTTCATATATTCTTATTATATAAAGTTCGATGCGTTTAAAGTGAGCGTGACACGTAAAATAATTATAACTTACGAGATCGTGACATGTGTTATTGTTAATTTAGATTGTGATATGTGTCAATGTAATAATATCTATATATATATATATAAATTATTGTTAGTTATTTTTTTTTAAAGACAAAATAACAAAAAGGGAAAAAGAACTGTGTTTTTTTCAAAATGGAAACTAATAAAATCTAAAAAAATAAAGCAAAAGAAAAATTGAAACAACAAAATTAAAGAAATGTAAACTATAAAATCTATATAAGATTCATAATATATACAAAGTTAGAAGAATAATAGTTTGTTATCATGTGTTTGATAAAAATTCAAAGGTATGAATTTTAAACATGAATTATTATATTAAAACATATATTTCCTAACATGTTAGAACAATTAAGTTTCTGAATTTTTTTTTTGAAACCCTTTCATTCATTTAAAAAGAATGTTTATCAGATCTATGGGTACTATAGATCAATTTCGAATTTTCTAAATTGTGAATTGCAAAACATAATTTTTTGATAGCTAAACGGTAGTCTTAATTTAGAATCTAATTATACGGATCATATTTACGCGGGTTATCAATTTTAAAATCTAAATTATTTTATTTTTAACCGCGTATCCCGCAAAATCTAATCTAATATACTGATAAGAGTAAAGACGAACAACATATACAAAAAATAACAAAAAAAATATTTATATTAGTTGAACAAATAAAAAAATTGTAAAACACTGAATATTTTTTTATAAGAAACAACAATCAAAATAATTCAAATCTAAGTGCGTCGAATATCCAAAATAATGTAAAGTGCCCTAAAGAAGTTTAAAATAAATAAACATGCTCAATTAACAAAATGATGCATCCATGATATACAAAATTCTACATGAACTTGTGCTTACAAAATGGAAAGTGGGTCGTTGACGTTCGCTAAACGTTCTTGCACGTCTTACACTAGCATCGTGTAGACACGCCTCCACGATTTAGTTGGATGGAGTCCAAAACAACAAGGAAAAAAGAATAGTAAGGCTGGATTTAGAGAAAAAAAGTTTGCTATATAAACCAATGATCCCATTCTTTACAACACAAACCAAAACAAGAAAAATTAACCAACGTAGTTAAGCGTTGGTAGAGAAAAGCACAATGAGATCTTCTTCTAGGATGGGGCCTTCAGCCCATCTCATTTACACACTAGGCGTTATCATCATGGCAACATTGGTTGCTGCATCTGAGCAATCAACGTATAGCTTGCCACCACTACCGTCTTATTCACCATCTCCTAAGGTAGAATACAAATCTCCTCCACTGCCGTACGTCTACAATTCTCCACCACCACCACCATATTACTCCCCATCCCCTAAGGTTGACTACAAGTCTCCTCCACCACCGTATGTTTACAGCTCTCCTCCACCACCGTACTACTCTCCATCCCCAAAGGTTGTATACAAGTCTCCTCCCCCACCGTATGTCTACAGTTCTCCACCACCACCATACTACTCACCATCCCCTAAGGTATACTACAAGTCTCCTCCACCACCGTATGTCTACAGTTCTCCACCACCACCATACTACTCCCCTTCCCCTAAGGTCGATTACAAGTCTCCTCCACCACCGTATGTCTACAGTTCCCCACCACCACCACCATACTACTCACCATCCCCTAAGGTTGAGTACAAGTCCCCTCCACCGTATGTCTACAGTTCCCCACCACCACCATACTACTCCCCATCTCCTAAGGTAGACTACAAATCTCCTCCACCACCGTATGTTTACAGTTCTCCACCACCACCACCATACTACTCACCATCTCCAAAGGTTGACTACAAGTCTCCTCCACCACCGTATGTTTACAGTTCTCCACCACCACCATACTACTCCCCATCACCGAAGGTAGACTACAAGTCTCCTCCACCACCGTATGTCTACAGTTCCCCACCACCACCACCATACTACTCACCATCCCCTAAGGTTGAGTACAAGTCCCCTCCCCCACCGTATGTCTACAGTTCTCCACCACCACCATACTACTCACCATCCCCTAAGGTATACTACAAGTCTCCTCCACCACCGTATGTCTACAGTTCTCCACCACCACCATACTACTCACCTTCCCCTAAGGTATACTACAAGTCTCCTCCACCACCGTATGTTTACAGTTCTCCACCACCACCATACTACTCACCATCCCCTAAGGTATACTACAAGTCTCCTCCACCACCGTATGTCTACAGTTCTCCACCACCGCCATACTATTCACCATCCCCTAAAATTATATACAAATCTCCACCACACCCACATGTATGCGTCTGTCCACCACCTCCTCCATGTTATTCTCCTTCTCCAAAGACCGTGTACAAATCTCCTCCACCACCGTATGTTTACAGTTCCCCACCACCACCATATTACTCACCTTCCCCTAAGGTATACTACAAGTCTCCTCCACCACCGTATGTTTACAGTTCTCCACCACCACCATACTACTCCCCTTCCCCTAAAGTATACTACAAATCTCCTCCACCACCATATGTCTACAGTTCTCCACCACCACCACCATACTACTCCCCGTCCCCTGTAGTTGACTACAAGTCTCCTCCACCACCGTATGTCTACAGTTCTCCACCACCACCATACTACTCACCTTCCCCTAAGGTATACTACAAGTCTCCTCCACCACCGTATGTTTACAGTTCTCCACCACCACCATATTACTCCCCTTCCCCTAAAGTATACTACAAATCTCCTCCACCACCATATGTCTACAGTTCTCCACCACCACCACCATACTACTCACCGTCCCCTATAGTTGACTACAAGTCTCCTCCACCACCATATGTCTACAGTTCCCCACCACCACCATACTACTCACCTTCCCCTAAGGTATACTACAAGTCGCCTCCACCACCATATGTCTACAGTTCTCCACCACCACCACCATACTACTCACCATCTCCTAAGGTAGACTACAAGTCTCCTCCACCACCTTCATATTACTGAAAACAATAAATGGCGATTCTTAAGTAAGCTACCGAGTTTTATTTGAATTCATCTTTCTATTTTTTTTTCTTTTGATACAACTCGTACCAATCAATTTTCAATTTTCTTGGAAATGTCGATTAATAATTTGTTTCAATACCTTGATATGGTTTCATGTTTTTTCTTTTATTTGTGTAATGATTGCTTGCAATCGATTTGTTGTCCTTTGCAAAATGCGATTCCGTATTGCGTATTCTTGACTTGGTAGCTTTGGATACCTATGTAATTTCTAACGTGAGTTTTGTATATGGATTGCATACTTAAATTGCATGGATTATTTAAAAGTTTAATTCTATTGTAGTCTTGTTCGGAAACATGCATGATCATGTAACAAATTCTAGCGCCAGAAAATTAACAATAAATCTTCAACCCAAACTCCAAAAGCAGTGCCACGCGTGCGTCGTTTCAATTTGACTCCGACAAATATATTGACACATACACGATAAAACTACATTGGTTTTCTCCGCTGGCTTCTTACTTTTAACGCGAAGATTAACATACTTATAACCCAAACCCTACACATCATGCTTTTTGAATAATCCAATGGTTCTAGATAGAAAAGATGTACGTAGAAAATAACCGAGTCATGGGAATTAAGTAGTTTCAGTTTTCGTTACCTACTCATTGACTTTCATATGGTATAGATATCAAATGAACTAAAACTGAAAACCGAGTATCCTCAAAAAGTGTAAGTCAAGCACTACTCTTTTAATCCACCTTGGGAATTAAGTAGTTTCAGTTGTATTATCACAAGCCCTTCAAGAAAAAAATCTAATGATGAGCTAAACCCCCTACAACACATATGCACCTCCGGCAAACCACCGTCAAGTTACAACTTCCAACGACCATTCCAACGACCATGCGAACAAAATTTTTGTTTAGTAACTTTACCATTTAGAATTAGAAATCATTATAAATTTTTTGTTAATATTATGCGACAAAATCTAGTTGGAATTTTGTACATGTGTCCAAATCTGATCAATTAATTTGACACGTATCACAATCAAGTGAATTAACTTTGAAACATTCAGCTTTATATAATAAAAAAAAAAATTTTAGTAACTTTACATTTTAGAATTAGGAATTGGTTATTAAATTTTCCAATTTTTTATTTTTTCTTTAAAAAAAAATATAATTTTGGCTTTTAGGATCAATTTACATTTTCTATTTTTCCTTTTTGTTTAGTATATTTACCATTTAGGATTTTTTTTTTAAATCGTCTGAAAGATTACTGGTTACAAATTATGAGAACAAATACATGGACAATTTTATAACGGACAATTCTACCAGCCTATAAGAATCCACGATCAACGGTCTACCTGCACCATGCTCATGATGGAGCATTGTACCTGTGACACGCTGAACCACGACGAACGGCTTGTGCTTGCACCGCGCTGGAAATCTCCTGAAAATTTGCCTCTTTAATTTGCATTCTCTGAGAATCGAACTTCTTACCTCCTGGTGTATAAGCATTAATGAGCATTTGGTCAACCACTGGACCGTGGGGGCTTCCACACCATTTCGGATTAGGAATCAATTTTAAATTTTCAAATTATTATTAATATAATGTGGCAAAATCTAGTTGGAATTTTTTTACACGTGTCAAAATATAATCAATTAAATATAATAAGATATTTACTTATTCTAAACTTAAACTGAAATATGGTTTTTCCTTTTAAATTTTTTTGGCTTTTATTCCTTTTCTTTTTATGATTGTTATCTATTGTTTAATTTTTGTATTCTAATCTGAAATATGGTTTTTCCTTCTTTTTTTTTTTAAATTTGGTTTTTATTTATAGTTTTGTTTAATTTCCTTAATCTAAACATAACTACTATTTTTTCTTTTTACCTTTTAGGATTAGGAATCAATTATAAATTTTACTTTTATTGTTAGTATTATGTGTTAAAATATAATTGGAAATTTATTAAACACTTGTCAAAATATAATTGAAATTTATTAAACACATGTCAAAATCTTATCGATTGACTTGATACGTGTCGCGATCATGCGAGTTACTAACTTTGAAACATCTTGGTTTTTTTTTTTGTCAACAGCCTAAATACCTAGAACGGTTTGAAAATCCAAACCGGGGGTACCGAGTTTACAAAAGTATTATCCACTTGGTGGACACGAGCACTTCTTGCTAGCTTGTCTGTCTTTGTGTTGTTCGCGTGTGGAATAAGTGAGATTGATAAAAAAGAAAACGCATCCTTACTCTTCACGAATTCTTCCAAGTGTAATGCAAAAGCCGGCCAATCCTCGGGTGTAGACACCATCTTCACCAACTCGGAGCAGTCTGTTGCAAAAGCTATTGCCGTCTTCTAGTTTGCAATCAAACGATGCATAGCCCAGATGAGTGCTTCCAATTCTGCATGTAGGGGGAGATGCTTCTTCGCAGATTTCTTGCTCCCATTATAGTCCCTTTGACGCCTTCCTGAAAGCAATACCAACCTATTCCGGAGAAGCTATCGGTCTCTTTCCAAGATCCATCAATATTACACCGCCAGCCTTCGTAAGTCGGAGTCACCAGAGTAGGGACAAAATTTTGGATTATCACATCAGGGTCACTACTTTGTGCCGATTCCCAGGTTATTGCCTCAGTTTCCGCTTGCTTCAGTATTTTTTGTGGATCTCTGTCCACATTTGAAAAAACCTTATCATTTATCGCTTTCAAAATATACCACGCAATCCAAGGAAAACTAGTATCCGGATTATCTGGAGGAAGTCTCCAAAAAGGATGATCAAAATTAGCAAAAACCGATGACATTGGAAAAACAACCAGAGGCGTTGGTATCTTAGAAAGTGCCCATGTTTGTAATCTCGGAGGACATTCAAAAAGGACATGATTGATAGTTTCATTTTCCGATCCGCACCTCGCACATTGTGTATCACAGTCAATTCCTCTACTTCGCAAATTGGATGAGACCGCGAGACAGCCCGATAAAGCTTTGCCAAATAAAATGTCGTAATTTCGGAGAACACTTCAGCTTCCATGTGTGAGCTTGTAGCTTCGTCACATCCGGACCATATGAACTAGTGGGACCGATATTTGGGCATGGTTGTTCAATTTGATAACCCGACTTCACCGTATACCTTCCCGATTTTGTGTAGTGCCATCCAATAGTGTCTGGTTTGTAGGTGCTACTTATAGGCAGACCCCGAATAATCGTCACATCTGCCGGATCAATAATCGCGTTCAACAACGCCGTATTCCACGTCTGTGTCACTGGGTCAATCAGGTGATTGGCCATTAAATTCGTGTAATAATTGTACCCCTTACATGTTGTTGACCTCGGCTAAGAAGATGGTATCCACGGGTCGTTCCATACTGAGATAGAACAACATGATCCAACTCTTTTAATTAGCCCTTTGTTGACCAAAGGTCTAGCTGAAATGATACTCCTCCATCCGTATGATGGGGAGTGAGATCGTATAGGGTCTAAAAGGTCTGTGTTCCGAAAATATCGATCCTTGAAAACCCGCGCAAACAAAGAATCTGGTTTATCCATTAATCTCCATAATTGTTTGGCCAATAATGATGTGTTAAAATCCTCGACTGCCCGAAAACCCATGCCCCCCTCCGATTTACTTCGACATAATTTCCTCCATGCTATCCAATGCATTCCTTTGGATTCTCCATTTGAACTCCACCAGAACTGTGCCGCCGCACTAGTTAGTTTTGCGGTTATGGATTTGGGTAATCGAAAACACGACATAACGAATGTTGGCATTGCTGATACCACTGATTTAATTAAAACCTCCTTTTCCCCTTTGGATAAAAACCTTGATGTCCATCCATTGATTCGATTGTGTTGTCTCTCTGCGACAAAATTAAAGATCTTACTTTTGGCTCCTCTGAGACTTTTCGGAAGGCCTAGATATGAACCCATGCCGCCGATGCTAGAAATTCATAGTATATGTTTAACCTCATTTTGTACCGTCTCATTTACCGTGTGACCGAATTGTAAAGAAGATTTACCGAAATTAATTTGCTGCCCAGACACTGACCCGTACTGTTCTAGTATATACAAAATAGTTTCACATTCCTGTTTGGTAGCCTTGCAGAAGAATAGACTGTCATCAGCGAAGAGTAGAGGTGATACTGATGGACTTGCTCTCGCAACCTTTAACCTCGTAAGTAATTTCTCTCTTTCTGCCTTCAAGATATTTGCTATTAATACCTCCGTACAGAGTATGAATAGATAAGGTGACAAAGGGTCCCCTTGACGAAGCCCTCTCTTTGGAATTATTTGTCTTTTGGGTTGACCATTGATAAGAACTTTATACTCTACTAATGTAATACACCACATCATCCATTTTTCTGAAAAACCGAACTTCCTCAAAAGATGTTCAATAAAAGACTATTCCACCCGATCATATGCTTTGCTCATATCCGTTTTTATCGCCATAAATTTACCCTTACATCACTACAAGAAATGTGGGTATTTATAGCATCGGAATATAGCGGTTTTAAAGTTTCCGCAATAATAGTATTTGAGGCTAGTTTTTTATAGCGTTTAGTAATTGGATCTGCAATTAAATGTATGGGCGCGTAAAAGTGTTACATTTTTTTTTAATACAATCACGTGCACTTAAATTAGCGCTATAATATGGTTAAGCGGGAGAATTGTTTTCTAAAGCCCGCGTGTTAAAATTTTGAGGATTAAAAAAAAATAAAACACTTAAACTAAAACACTCGACACTTAGAAATTTTTCTCGCCGTCGTCATCGCTCTTTCT
>PKMM01020314.1:0-16643 GCA_002933915.1 Eutrema heterophyllum
TCAATTCAACTAAAATAAAAGATAGAAACTCAAACTAAAACGCAAATTACGGTTTAAAACAATACTAAAAACGAATCCAAGGGTGAAGTATGCAATTGTTGGTAACTTTAGAGGTTCACAATGATGCCAATATACTCAAGTAATACTAATCCTTAGATCACAATCATTAAACAAGACTAACCCAATTCCTTGGAATTAGTCACTTTGGAAAATACTAAATCAAGAACAAATTCTCATTTGTGATTTAGTAAGTTTCAAGCATTAGAAACAAGATCATTTAATCAATAAACACTTTAGACAACTATTTCCATAGGCTAAGAATGCAATATCCCTTGATTAGTTCATTGGAGAATTTCATCGAACACCTTCCGGGCGAGAAATTCCCTATGATCTAAATCAACTTGATCAAGGTCAATTTAGCATTAAGAACACTGAACAAGGAAGGATCATTGATAATCTAGGCCCTAACATCATTGATTCACACTAAAATTACCTAAATCTACTTCACCATAGAATTCTAGAAAACTACTCACAACCCATATTTATCTCCACAAATCCCATCAAGGAAGTGTTTAGATTCATGGAAGATGATAAGAAGATAGATGGATGATAGAATTAAACAAGAACTTGCATAAATCACTCAAGAATCTCTTACAATCTCCCTTTTTCTCTCTAGAGTCGAGTTTTACAAAGTTAAAAAAAAACATCCTCTAAAATTAGGTCTCTAATAATTTATATAAAGTTTGGTCGCAGAAGTCATATCGGGGTGCATCCGACCGATACAGCACCCCGATGTGAAGTAGCCGAATGGTCCGGAGGAGTCATGTCGGTGTGCTGTTGCCCGACGCGGGACACCGAGGATTCTTCTGTCTCGTCTGAGGGAAGCTGCATCGGTGTGCTAATGCCCGATGCACGACACCGATGTGAGTTAGCCGAATGGCCCGACAAGATTGCATCGGTGTGCATCATACCGATGTAACACCCCGAGGATTCTCCTGTCTCTTCTTCTCTACTAGCGTCGGTGTGCTGTTGCCCGATGCAACACCCCGAAATAACTTCTGTTTTTAAACAGAAGTAATTTCGGTATGCATCATGCCGATGCAGGACCCCGAAATAGCTTATGTTTTCCTCTTCTCCTTGTACTTCTCAAAACCTGAAAGCATGAAACAAAAACATAAAAATGAACTAGAAAGAAATTAAAAACAAATATTTACAAGGATAAACATGGGATTGCCTTCCAAGTGTGCTTGTTTAACGTCACTAAACTTGACGTTTGGTACCTTTTTAGACGGGTGATGGGCTCGAGAGAGGAACCGAGATCCCTTCCTCCATGAATTATGATGCTGAATACGGTTTGAGTCTGTGCCCATTAACCGTGAACTCCCCACCGTTGTTGTTCCATAGCGTCACTGCGCCATAAGGCTGTACTTCCTTGACCTTGAACGGTCCCGACCATCTCGATTTCAGTTTCCCAAGAAATAGCTTCAACCGGGAGTTGTAGAGTAGAACTTGGTCTCCAACTTTGAAACCTTTCTTGACAATCTTCTTGTCATGGAACGCCTTCGTCCGTTCCTTATAGATCTTTGAGCTGTCATAGGCATCGAGACGGATTTCATCTAGCTCATGTAATTGGATAAGACGTCTTTCCGAGGCCGTCTTAATGTCGAAGTTCAGCAACTTGACTGCCCACAACGCTTTGTACTCTAACTCAACAGGCAAATGACATGACTTTCCATAGAGTAAGTTGAAAGGCGTAGTACCAATGGGAGTCTTAAATGTGGTACGGTATGCCCACAAAGCGTCGTATAGCTTCTTGGACCAATCTTTCCTTTAACTACTCACGGTTTTCTCCAATATTCCCTTGATTGGGTGGTTCGAGACCTCTACTTGCCCGCTTGTTTGAGGATGATAAGGCGTGGTAACTTTGTGTTTGACTCCATGCTCTCAAACACCTTATTGATGAAATGGCTTCCCCCATCGCTTATCACCACTTTAGGTACCCCAAACCTCGGGAAAATGATTGATTTAAAAAGTTTTAGAACCACCTTTGCATCGTTCGTCGGGCTAGCAATCGCCTCAACCCACTTGGAGACATAGTCAACCGCTACCAAAATGTATTGGTTGCCATAAGAAGAGGGAAATGGTCCCATAAAGTCAATCCCCCATACATCGAACACTTCAACTTCCCCTTTCGTTGGCAAGAATCGCATGATGAAACATAGGTGTGAGCGTCTTTGGACAAGCTTGGCCACCATAACCCGGATTGGAGCACCTTTGTTGCGGTTTTGAAGGAAGCAAAGTGTCCTCCATAAACCGAGCCATGACAATGATATAGCACTCCATTCACTTCTTCTTCCGGGATGCATCTACGGTAAAGACTATCCGAGCATCTCTTGTAGAGATAAGGCTCGTCCCAATAGAAATGAGTTACATCTCTAAAGAACTTCTTCTTGTTGTAGCTGTCCAAGTTTGGTGGTTCTTTCCCTACAAGGATTGGGTGTGGACATCGTCGGACAAGACCCCACAATTGAGCATAGGTGGGATCATCATTCCTATATTAGAAGCTTGTAGAATCAATGCAGGATCGGTCAAAGAAGGGAACAAAGTTGGGCTAACAGCTGGAATAGAGCGTATAGACGCGTTCTACCTCAGCAAAGCACATTTTCTAGGAGGAAAGAGTGGGAGTTCTTATGCCTATAGGTTCGATCTCGACATAAAAGACGTGGTGAAGATTATGCTATCAAATCAAGCTCTCACCACGATTAATGAACGGAGCAACATAGCATTCTCCCCGACTAGTGACCATCTTTATAACCCCGCCATTCACCCAACGCTTAAAGGCATTCGCAAACCGGGGGCACGTGGAACAAGGTCCTTCGCGCGTACAAATGAAGGCTTAACTAATGCTGGTGATGAAGAGGAACTTCAAGGCACAACAAGCCCCGTTTATGGAAGTGGTAAGTATTCCCGCCTGTCACGCGTGTTCAATTTCCCAAGTGTACTCATGTCATTGTAGTACTTGAGATGTCAATCAATAAGAGGTTAAGATTGAAACACTAAGAATGCAAGAAACTTCTTAAGCTAGAGCAAATCTTTTTGGGTTTTTATATTTATGAGAAAGGAAACAAATGCAAGAAGAAAAACAAAATACAAGACCAAAATGTTGGATCATGAACTAAGCTATCAATGAGATGGGTAACAATCAAACAATGAATCATTTGGAAGCATTAATCACTATCTTTGAACATGGAACTCACAAATATGACTAATCCATTTCCATGACACTAATCACCTTGTTAATTATCTAATCAAGAACAAATTTCCATTTGTGATTAAATAATCAACGAGCATTAAGAAAAAAATTCAATTAGTTCACTAAACACCCTAAACATCAACATCCGTTGGCTAGGATATGCATAGCTCACAAAAGGTTCGGGTCAAGCAATTCATTTAAACTTGAGTCATGAGTGAAATGCCTGAGATCTAGAAACAAATGAACAAACCTAATCTAGTACTAACACCGCTTACTCGAATCTATCCCTAATGCATGGGATGAGACCAAAAATCTAACTAATCTAAGGAGTAGTATTAGGTTTCGGTTTATCATGTCAAATCTAGCATTAAGAACCAACCTAAGTGAAAGACTCATCCAAGATCAATATAAATCACCATTATCTAACCATCAATCAACCTATTGAAGTTTTGTTTTTTTCTTCTATTTCAAAAATAATTGGGGATTATTTTTTGCAAGAACATGGCGATAAAGGAGCTATCGAAGATAATTTTCACGGCCGCCGATGAACCGGCTAGAGAAAGAGTTAATTCATACGACAAAACCAAAACTCTCAACTCAACCTCGACGATCTAGATGAAGACGAGAGGGATGTGCTTCGCAAATCCCTTTTGGAAAATTGATAGCAAGAGCTGAGACTCCAATGTTACCGTAAAGTTTTTTTTTGTTTTGATAAATACAGTAAAGTTTTGGATAGTATATCATTTGTATAAGTGTAATTAGCCATGGGAATGGCACATCTGTGAATAACGAAGACATCCTCCACATTGCTGAGAGGAGCAAACTGATGCTACCAAAGGTAAACACAAAAATTCTAATTGCGACTAGTGGTTAACGCGTCGATTATCGAACACAACAAGCGAGTTAAATGACCATTACTTATGAAGTTATCGATGTTAACATTTTTGTTAACTGATAGCATAGTTAACCGTTTCGTATGATGTTTCAGTTGTACCATCTAATTGTTTCTCTCTCTCTCTCTCTCTCAGAATTGCCGGAAACGAACTAGTCACCCGATCGGATAATGCGATTGGGAAAACAAATCAAACGAAGACTACAGTGGTGTTGACCAGTGGCGTTGGTAACATCGACGGTAGTGGTGAACGATGGTGATGATGAGCGGTAACAACACACAAAAAATTTAGGAAGAGGACTATGGTGGTGACTCACGCTGGCGATAATCAGTGCATTTGGTAACCGACGCTGGTGATGAGCAAAAACACACAATTTTTTGAAACTCGAGCCCGTCGAGTTGCGGTCGTCACTGGTCTCTGATGTGGAAAATACCTAAAACCCAACCAGAAGAAGAAGACGAGTTGCTGGATGGGATAAGTAAATCTTTAGTGGACCAAACGGTGACTTATCCGTGTAATATTTCGGTTGCCTTTGATATACTTCACTTTAACCTCCACCATTGGTTGGATCGATGAGCCAGTTATGCAACGCAAAACATTAACCACTAAATAATGTTTACACAATTATTTTCTTACCGGATAATAATACGTTTACTCAACTAATATAATGTTTAGCGAGTTAAACACAATATGTACCAAAAAAATATAACTTGTAAACAATTAAGTTACCGCACTAAATAAAAAATTACACATTAATCTAAATTGTTACCCATATACAACATGTTTTATACCGTGTCAACAATAAAGTTAGATGTAAATTCACAAATTTATACATGGTACTGTTGGTCGTGAGTTTAGCACTCCCCGGTTTAAGCCCGGTTTGAACCGAGACCGGCCTAATTAATCCCGGTTGACGATGGTTAGAACCCAGAAGGAAAGACCATAAAAACGGTTGCCGACCTCCGAACTCGAAAGAAAGGTCCACGAAGGACTGTTAACCGACGAGTTCGGTAAGAACCCCGAAGGAATGCCGAAATCATCGTGAACGGCTCGGAACGATGAGTTTGAACCGAGATCGGTGATTAATCCCGATCGACGACGGTTCAAGATCGGTGAGGAAGTTCACAAAGCGACTAACCATCGAGCTCGGTGAAAGCCAAACTCATCATGATCGATTCTAAATGTCAAAATCATGTCCTTATCTCGAACCGAGATCAGCCCAATTGATCCCGATCGACGACGGTTCGAGATCGGTAAAGGAAAAGACAGCATGCGATTGCCGACTTGCGGCATACCGAGCTCGTCGGTATCAACCCATCGTAATCAATCCCCACTTCCGGGATTCGCGGAGAAAAGCATATCTTACTTTCGCTGAAAATACAAAAAACGAAGATTAATTAGTTTTTTAATCCGGGATTCGCGGAGAAAAGCATATCTTACTTTCGCTGAAAATACAGAAAACGAAGATTAATTAGTTTTTTAATCCGGGATTCGCGAAACTTTTCCCGGATTCGGGGGAAAGTCTAAACCGCCGAGGAAGCTTATAAATAAGGAGGTCTCGATGACATCGCAAGGGGAGAAGAATTGGCAACACATTTTAGAGAGAGAAAGTGAGAACTCGAAATCCGATCTCAATTTTATTACCGACCTCAAATACGATTTGTAACTCCGACGAGTTCAACTTAATAAAAACGAGATTCCGATCAATTTGTCTATTTCTTATCCTTGTGTGATTTCCACAATCAATAATTGGCGTTAGAAGGAGGGGTCGAACCTCCGAGTCTCTTTCGATAAGCACGACGATGACCGAAACGACAATAACCCCGATACTCGACAGCAGCGGTTCCACGCTCGGCGATAAAGGTACCCAGAATACCGGACTCGACAGTCTCAACCCGGAAAATCGTAACCATACTGACAACAACGACGATCCTTCACTTATTCCGCCAGGTACCACGACTACGACTCAGGCTCCAGTCGACCAAAACACTCTCATGATGGCCTTGGCAACACAACTTGCCAAACTCTCCAAAAGGAACGATGAACGATTCGACTCTCTATTCGCAAACCAGACAGAACTCCGAGACTAGCTCGGCGTACTCAGACAGAACCCATTGCCTTTCCAACCCGATGAAGTAACACCCCCTCTTTGCCGAAACCTTATCACCAAGCTAAATCAAAATCAAAGCATGACAACTCGATTTCCCGCATTAAGATCCGCCGATAGCCAAGGGACACATATCACCGATCATGCATCTCTGGATCAAGAGTTCGAGAGCGTCAGAGCCCAACTTCAAGATATGAAATCTAAGTTCCACCAGGCCATCAGCTCGGCACCTGAGATTGATCGCGTAATTCAAGAGACCCAGAAAACACCGTTCACACATCGGATCGTCAACACACCAGTTCGACGTTTGGAAAAGATAAAAATCACACCGTACGATGGACATACCGACCCTCGTCAATTCATGACCTCGTTCGGCATCATGATGAACCGTTTTTAATTTGACACCAAGGAGGAAAAAGATGCCCCCACATGCCAACTCTTTTCGGAGAACCTTAACGGAACCGCGCTCGACTGGTTCTCACAGCTAGATGCACACTCGGTCGACAACTACCGAACTGTCTACCAAGTTTCTCAAGCGTTTCCCCATGTTTATCAAGCAAAAAATTCGAAACGCCAACCTATGGGCCCTTGAGCAGAAAAGCGATGAACCACTGCGTGATTTTATGAACCGATTCAAAGCAATACTGTCCCATTGCAATATTGATGACAAAGCCGCGATAGCCCTTTACAAGGCAACCTGGTACAAGTCGGATTTTCACAAGGAAATCAAACGCAACTGGCCGAACACTCTGGAGGACATCTAACACAAATCGCACGTCTACATCCTTGAACAAGAAGAGGTAGCCGCGAAGGACTAGCAGTACGCCCTTTCAAAGCAAGTCGCACCCAGAGACAAGCCAAACGAGGAGTACCGCGAAAACTGTACTCATTACAAAAGACGAACTGTGACCCAACAAGTCAGCACAATTCAACCACAACAACATTGGAATACATGGGTTCGGCCCGAGGATCCAAACGAGCCGACCTCAAGCGCAGAACCATTCTGCCAATTTCAGAATAGAGAGGGTCACATCACCGAAGAATGCCAACACCTTAAAGATCTCCTCTTGTTGAAATACAGAAAGGGCGAAGTCCTGGTCGAAGCCGCGTTCCGGCCTGGTAACAAATTTTGCCGTAATGATAACAACGGAGGTTGTCGGCCGAACACCGTCGGAAATCCGGGACAAACGAATGTCAAATCTAACATGGAGCAACCAAAACGAGATCGGGAGGGCTAACCTGAAAATCAGAATATCCCGCAAGTCCGGAAGCGCGTTAACATGATTATGGGAGCACTCGAATCCTGCAATTATTCAGTTCGGGCAATCAAAGAGCATAGCGGAGAAGTAATTGCCGCGCGGCGGCAGAACCGAGTTGTAACAAGTGGGATATCGGTAACCTTCTCCGAGGCTGATACGGAAGGGCTCCACATGCCGCATAACGACCCTTTAGTCGTCAACTTGCTTATCGGAGACGTTGCTGTCGGGAGAATCCTCATCGACACCGGCAGCTCGGTAAATGTGATATTCAGACATACACTGAGAGACATGGATTTCTCGGACTCCGAGATCAAAGAAAACATTGAACCTCTCACTGGGTTCACAGGCGAACAGACCATGACCGCGGGAACCGTTAAAATACCAATCTACGTCGGCGGACTCGTAAGAATGGTCAAATATTTGGTCCTCGACAAGCCCGCGATCTACAATGTCATCCTCGGGACACCTTGGATACACACAATGAAGGCCGTTTTCTCGACCTACCATCAATGCTTAAAATTCCCAACGCCATCCGGAGTCTTCACCCTCAAAGGCGATCAAATAATGTCTCGAACATGTTATATCAACGAATGCAAACTTAGGACGGCATCCCAAACATGCATCATCGGCACGAACAGAACTTCGGCTAATCCAATAAATCGAAAGATGGATCCTGACTTGCCTAGGTGCGAGACAATCATCCATGTCAATATTGACGAACTCAATCCCGAGGCGAACAGAAACAAATTTTCTACGTCAGCAAGTCATTAGGCCAGGCCAAGACTCAATATCCCACGCTTGAAAAACTTGCCCTGGCCGTGGTTACCGCAGCTCGGAAACATCGCTCGTACTTCCAATCGCATTCAATCACCGTCCTGACCGACCAACCCCTGCGAGCTATTCTACACAGCCCAAGTCAGTCCGGCAGACTCGCCAAGTGGGCTATCGAGCTGAGCGAATACGATATCGATTACAAAAATTGGACGAATATCAAATCCCAAGTACTCGCCGACTTCCTCATCGAATTACCACAAGAATTTATCAATACCGACATCCCTACCACTGAGCAATGAATCCTTCACATCGATGGCTCATCATCCCATCGCGGGTCGGGAGTAGGCGTACGCCTACAGTCGCCAACTGGAGAAATCTTGGAACAATCATTCCGACTGGAATTCAACGCATCGAACAACGAAGCCGAGTACGAAGCATTACTCGCCGGACTATGCCTGGCCAAGGCCATCAGAGCAACTCGTGTAAATGCGTACTGCGACTCCCAGCTCGTCGCAAGCCAATATAGTAGAGAATACGACGCGAAGAACGAGCGAATAGATTCATACCTCAGACTCGTAAAGGAGCTCGCCGCCGAATTCATATCCTTCGATCTTACCAAAATTCCACGAGGAGAGAACGCGCCTGCCGACGCACTTGCCGCCCTCACATCCAGCTCGGATCCTCATCTGAAGCAAACGATCCCGGTCGAAAACATTCCAAACCCAAGTATCGAGAAACCAGAGGCATGCCTCGTAATAACGCGCGAACGCAATTACGACGAACAACCAGTTGAAAAAATTGCAACGAGAACGGCTAGAAAAGCATCATCCTGAGAGACCGACCTGAATGCTGCTCCCGAACCTGATTTAACGCAAAACACCGATCTACTGGATCCGTTCGACAATGAAAACGAAGTAGAATCTGAGGGACTTCATGTTCCGATTGACATTGAGGCTGAAGAAGATGAGGAACCCGAAGATTGGACTACCGAAATCAAAATGTACATCTACGAAGGATGGGCCCCAACGGACAGGTGGGCAGCTCGGCGACTTAAGATGAGAGCTGCCTCGTACACTGTCCTCGATGGGGAGTTATTCCGATGGAGCGCCTCAGGAGTCCTGTTGATATGCGTATCGAGCAAAGATATTGACGAATTCATGAGGAATGCCCACGAAGGATCAGGGGAATTCATTCCGGGGGGCACTCCCTGGCTTTCAAAATTAAAAAGGCAAGTTACTATTGGCCGACCATGCTGACAGATTGTGAGAAGTTCGTAGCTAAATGCGACAAATGCCAACGACACGGCCTGATGATCAGTCTACCAACCAAACTATTAACAACGTCATTAGCGCCTTATCCTTTTATGCGATGGGCAATGGACATCATCGGTCCACTACGACGTTCAACCACACAAAAGCAGTTCATCCTTGTGATGACTAATTACTTCACCAAATGGGTCGAGGCCGAATCATACGCCGAGATACAAGCTCTTGATGTGCCGACACGGAGTACCGTATGAGATCATCACAGATAATGGACCACAATTCATTTCGACATTGTTCGACGATTTCTGTGCAAAGTGGAAAATTTGACTAAGTTTCCCAACAACAGCCAGGCATAAGCGACTAACAAAACCATGATCGACAGACTCAAGAAGAGATTAGATGCGAAGAAGGGACGATGGGCCGATGAACTAGACGGAGTCTTGTGGTCTCACCGAACTACACCTCGGGGATCTACCGGACAATCACCCTTTTTCCTAGCATACGGCACGGAAGCCTTATGTCCGGCTGAGATCAACATCCCAACCATACGCCGAACAATGCTAACACAGAATCCCGGCCTCAACAACAAAATCATGCTTGACAACCTCGGCGGACTCGAGGAACATCGCAGACAGGGTTTACTCCGAATACAGATCTATCAAAACTTAGCGGCACGCTATTACAACAAGAAAGTTCGAGGTCGACATTTCAAGGACGGTGACCTCGTCTTACGAAAAGTATTCCAAGGGACCGAAGAGAAAAATGCTGGCAAGCTCGGCACTAATTGGGAAGGACCATATCAAGTAATTCGGGTCGTCAAACCCGGAGTCTATGAACTGATGGAGATGGACGGAACTCCGATCCCGAGATCGTGGAACTCAATAAACCTCAAGCGCTATTACTCCTAAGTTCGGCATCACACCCAAAAAAAAAAAAAAAAAAAAAAAAACCAGCTTATCCACTAAGCTCATCTTCAATTCCTATGCAACATGAACTACGAATGGCTTGATCTCTCTTTCAAGGGTACATAGGCAACCCACCACGGGTACAACTGTGACTTAATAAAATTTTAGTTCCAAAGTGTCTTAAAAAGCCGAACTTGAAAAGTTCGCATCTTCAATGACCGAACTCGAAAAGTTCGCATCTTCAAAAGCCGAACTTGAAAAGTTTGTACAACGATGAGCCGACTCGAAATGTTTGCATCTTCAAAAGCCGAACTCGAAATGTTCGTACAACGATAAGCCGAACTCGAAATGTTCGTACAACGATAAGCCGAACTCGAAATTTTCGTACAACGATAAGCCGAACTCGAAATGTTCGTACAACGATAAGACGAACTCAAAGAGTTTGCCAAATTTGAATAGTTCACATCTGCAAAAATCGAACTTGAACAGTTCGCCGAATTCAATTACTTCGTATCTTCCTAAGTCAATCTCAGCTCACCGAACTCAAACAGTTCATAATCTCCTTGAAAGCCGAACTTCTTAGTTCGCACTATAGTCAAAAATGACTAAATAATTTAAGCCAAACTTTGTAGTTCGTACTTAAACCATCGCGGTTTCCCACATCGACGTCCTGGCCAAGCGATCGATATAAATATATAAGCTGAGCTTTGTCTCGTATGCATCCCCATGGTGCTATGGATAACACACTTTTCATGTTAAGCCGGGACCAGTCCCGCACTATATCCGCTCTCAGATCATCCGAGCTAAATAAGCCGAGTCTATCTCGCACACTCCGATTCGATCTGAGAAGACCTGGAGTATCTTAAGACGAGCTACCAATGCACTCTTATGCTAAGCTCCAAGGTAAAGCCGAACGTTTCCTCTCGCAAAATTAAGCCAATTTCAATCGCAAAATTAATAAGCCGATTTCTCAACAATCGCAAACTAGTAAGCCGATCTACGAATGATCGCCGATCTCGAATGGGTCGTAGAATCGAGTTCATCCTCTACACCCCGGCTAAGACCGTATTTTTTACGGCCCCAATTTGGTGTATGATGAACCCGAGATGATCGTATCATTTTACGACCTCACAAAACCCAAACTCGATTTCACAAATGCAAATTCGACTAAGTATAAAAACCGAGATCGAAATCAAAAATTGAAACAATACGGAAAAGATAATACTGAATTTATTAAAGACTGAACCAGGTCGCAAAAGCCTCCTTAGGCAAAAAGAGTTCACAAGAGAAAAGCCCAGTCGGGCAAACTATTACATAAAAAGCCCCTCGGGCATAAAGAAGAGTTTACCGAGCTAGCAAAAGTGGACAAAAAAAAATACGACTGAGACAGCAATCAGACAACTTGATCCCTTATTTCACTCGCCCGGTCGCCCAAGATCGTGGGCTGATTCGAACCGAACATATCAAGACCCGGCGGGACTTCTGCCCCAATCGGCAAGAAGATCTCCGGATAAACAGGTTCGATGAATGGTGATACAGCGAGATCCTCCTCGGTGAGCTCGCAGCGCGCGATAGCTTCGTATTCTGCCGACATCCCACCTTAAGCTTCTTCAGCTTTTCAATACGGACCGGCGGAACGACGATGCCGTCTTTCTTTTCAAGGACATCGCAAAAATTGAGAACTCCATGGAGCTGGTTGATACCAAGGAACGGTTTCTTCTGCCGATCAATTACAGCAAGATGATCTTTCACCTTTTGGAGACAAACCTGACACTTCTCGGTCACCTCCTTTCGTTTCATGATCTCCCTTGTACGAGTCCCCCTCAGACGAATCGTCTCGTTCTCCAGCTTTTGGACGGCCGCATCCCTATCTGCCTTAAGCTCGGCGTTCGCATTTCTCAAGACGACTAGCTCCTTTTTAAGTTTGGCAACGGCCAAATCGCCGGCTTCCGATCTCGCCTGCTCAGCAAGCATCTCTTTCTGCAATTCCTTGGCAGCATCTCCAACCTCGATAGCCTCACGACGCACAACACCGAGCTTGCGATCGTATGTTCCAACAAGCTCGTTCGTCTGAGCCACCATCTACAAAGGAACTAAAAGAAGGCTGTCATATGCCGAGCCTCAAATCAAAGTTAAGAAGAACAAGGCGTTTGGGAGTTCACTTACGTCGGCAGTAGTACGAGCTAACTTTTTATAAGCCTCTGACTGGAAGAGATCTTTGGTTGGAGGTAATTCCTGAATGCCGAAAGTCAATTGCCGATACATGTCGGTACATGCCCCCGCTTCATTAATAACGGGCTCGTCTTTGTCATAATCGAACTTGACGGAGTGGGCCGATGGTCCGGCAGTTCGCTGTCTTTTTGAGGCTGCAGACCAGTCTGAGTGACTATCTCCAGCAACCTCAGTACGCACCGTCAGAATGTTATCGCCCGCATGAGAGGAGTTCGGTCCTTTAGCTGCTCGCTTTGACGACCTCCTAGTCGAATTCTTCCTCTTCTTTTTCATTTGCCTTTCGGCCTCAAGCTCGGTTCCGGGATTCACTTCCCCTTCAGGAGGAACCTGCTCCTCTTCAACAACCGGCTCCTCCTCAACAGCCCGCTCCTCATCGTCGACCTGCTCGTTTTGATGGTTGGGAGAGACCTCGGCAAGGTCCTTCTCATCCTCCAGATCGTAATCAAAGTCGGGAATATCATCGATATTCATCTTCCTCTTCCGAAGATGACGATGTCAAACAAAATAAATGAAGATGTCAAACAAAATAAAAACAATTGCCGAGACGAACCTTTGAGAGCTCGTTTAGCCTTCAAGTCAAGTTTCTCCTGGTACGCCTCCGGCCAACGAATCTTCCCAGCCGCACTTAGCCTCTTCTCGTGCTCGGAAGTAAAACCTGGGATCGTTGTAAGGATGCTCAGAGTATGACGAGCTGAAAAGACAAGATTGAAAATGGTTAGATAAGATAAGTCAAAAGATAATAAAGTGAAGACCGGTATCTACCAATGGGAATTCTCCACTGAGTTCAGTAGTTTCCATCGGGCCGCTCTACGGAGAGATCATCAATCCGAAGATAAAAATAACGGGTACTCCAGGTGTCAACCTTGCTCAGTTTGTTTCCCGTAACAAGGTCGTACTCCAGTTTCCCGTTAGCCGACATGAACCAAGGCCTCTGTTTCGTAATGTTCACACGGAACAGCCTCTGAAACACCCGGACATCAATCGGAATGTCGCAGTCCTAGAAGCCCAACGATATTGATAATCGTGGCAGGCTGGAGCTGAGAGATCGCGACATGTCGGCGCTTACAGTACTTGTAAAAAAGCTCAGGCAGAGGATATTCAAGACCGCAACTTCTAAAGTAGTCCTCATACACACAAATATAACCTTCGAGGGCATCCAAAGGTCTTGGATTATCGTTCGGGATATGAAAGACAATATCGTCAGGAGCTCCGCACCGCTCCAGTATGCATCGAACAGTATCTCTTGTTGATCGAGTCAGCCCGACAG
Source organism: Eutrema heterophyllum (assembly GCA_002933915.1). NCBI lineage: Eukaryota > Viridiplantae > Streptophyta > Magnoliopsida > Brassicales > Brassicaceae > Eutrema > Eutrema heterophyllum. The sequence goes on from PKMM01020314.1 coordinate 13,956, forward strand.
AGGCCGGCATAACAACTCTGCGAACTGATAATGGAACAACCTCGTCCGCCGGACGGACTCTTTCTTCTTCAGCCTCGGCAGGCCCGACAGCCAGTTGTTTAGGAACCCTTCTTAAAACGTTAGAAAGGCTTTCTAAAACATTAGTAAGGCTTGTAAACCTATATTTAATGGAATTTACTAAACGTTTAGCAAGCATTTATAAACCGTTTGACAAAGTCTTCGTTAAAAATTTCAGTAAGGCATTCCTAAAAGTTAAAAAGCTACTAAGATGTTTAAAAAGCTTCCTAAAACATTAAGAAAGCTCTTAAAATTTTCGGAGGATTCCTAAAATCTTAGAAAATATTCATAAATCTTCATGAAAGCTTTCATACAAATTTTGTAAACATTAAAAAACTTTCTAAAAATTTAGGAAAGTCTTCCTAAAAGTTTAGAAAGACTTCCAATTTTTTATTTGATCAAGTAGTAATTAACATACGGTTTAGGAAGACTTTCTTAAATTTTTAAGAATCATTCCTAAAAATTCAAGAAGATTTTCATATTCCAAAATTTAGGTAAGATTTATAGATATCAAAGAAAAATTCATACAAATTTTAGGAAGGTTTTTCTATAACTTTAGAAGGACTTGCTAAATTTGAGTTGTATAAATAGGCACAAAAGTTCTCATTTATACGTTTTAGGAATGACTTCTTAAATGTGTATGACGGTGCTCTAAATTTGAGTTGTATAAATAGACACAAAAGTTCCGATTACACGTTTTAGGATGAATTACTTGACCATTTAAAAATTTACTAAATATTTAAGTAAACATAAAACGATTTTTAGTTGTTGTATAAAAGGACACAAAAGTTCTCATTTATACGTTTTAGGAAACATTTTCTAAATGTGTAGGACGGCTTTCTAAATTTAAGTTATTGTATGAATAGACACAAGAGTTCATAATACACGTTTTAGAATTAATTATTTGACCATTTAATACCTTACTAAACATTCAAGTAAAACGATTATTATTTGTCACATTGTGTTGACATATCTGATCAAATTTGAGTTGCTATATAAATGGACACAAAAGTTCTAATTTATACGTTTTATGAAAGTCTTCCTAAATGTGTAGGATGGTTTCCTAAATTTGAGTAGTTGTATAAATTCAAAAAGCCAGATCGCTACAAAAACCGCAGCTCCTCTTGCTTCGACTGCAACTACTACTACCAACAACAACATGTAATGTCGATGTCTGAAGATCATATTTGGTCATTAAAAATTGTAGTGAAGAAATGAAGAAATTTCTTATGTAAATTTTAAAACTTGCAGCTCTGAATCAAGTGAAGTGGATGAGCTTGAGAAGAGGTTGGATTCACTGCGACGAATCTGAGATTCAGCAACTTTTCCAGGGAAATGCATGATGTATGAAGAACGAGAAAAAAACGCAGCTTCCTTCTTTTCTTTTTTTTTTTTGCTTGTGATCTCTGTATAAATCTGCTGAAATTCAAATTGCTTTGATAAGATTTTGGTCATCATAAAACTAAGCGCTTATATACATTATATATATAGCTTTCATTACCTTGTTCAAAGGCATGGATTTTAATTGTGCTTACTATTTTTGACAAATTGTGTCCATAAGTCAGTGATATGATGAATAATAATTTAATGTGTTGTTGAAAACTGTTGTGCAACTTACTATATTTTTACGCAGTCATTCTAAACACGATTAATTTTTGGTTTTGGTCGTGGTTATGTGTTATTGGAACTAGATACTCGATGAGAGTCTGATTATTCTGTAAAAATATAGTATATTTAGGAAGTCGTCCTACATATTTAGGAAGACCTTCCTAAAACGTATAAATGAGAACTTTTGTGTTCATTTATACAACTCCTCAAATTTAGGAAGTCATCCTACACATATAGGAAGACTTTCCTAAAACGTATAAATGAGAACTTTTGTGTTAATTTATACAACAACTAGATATAAACCCTTAAAACTGGCCAAAAACTTTAACATACAAATCACTATCAATGAAAACATAGTTTGATGGCATTTTTAGGTATTTTTTATTAATCAAACTCAAGAATTTGAAAATACAAAACAAGTAGAGCACAAAAGCATTATCTTTTCTCTCTGATAAAATCATGCTCACGTGAGTTAATTGGAAATTGTCAATCTAGCTTTTTCCAACTGGAACAGGTTCATGAAGCCATCGCTATCAATATTCATAACATGTGACCCTTGACCTTAGATCAGAACCTTTGGATCATACCTTCCTATTTAGGGAGACATTCCTAAATATGTAGGTATCCATCCTAAAACGTATATGAAATATGACTTGATCGTATAAACATTTAAGAAGCATTAAAATGAAAATAAAACACTTTATATCACAGTTTTAGGAAACTATTCAAACGTTTTAGGAAGCTTTTCTTATGTTTTAAGAAGTCATTCCTACATTTTTATTTAGTCAGTCTAAACATAGATAACAACACAAACATTTTCATATCATCATAAAACAAATTATAAGTCTAAGAATTTGGAAATTAAAATGTAAACAACTCATTATTTTCTAGGAATCATCAGTAAATTGTTCGAAAATCTCGCAAACCAACTTGCTTCTAATGCCAAGTGTAGTTTCATCACTCAACTTGGAAAATATCCTTAATTCTCATCGAGTGGCATTCATTCATCTTAAGGACAACCCC
>PKMM01020314.1:16966-32205 GCA_002933915.1 Eutrema heterophyllum
TGATTAAATCAAGATGCATTGTGTGATTAAAAACTCGATTTCAGAAAGAAAAAAAAAACAAGAGTTTTTCTGAAACTTTAGGAAGTGTTATTACATATTTAGGAAGACTATCATGAACTGTTCTGAAACAAGAAATATGCACCTAAAATTATGTTCATAAACGAATCAAGAGTTAATCACGAGTTACAAATAAATATTTACATCTCATCAAGAGTTACAAATCAAGATGGAACATGTGATTAAAAAATCTCGATTTCATTAAAAAAAACAAGAGTTTCCTAAAAGTTTAGAAAGACTTCCAATTTTTTTTATAAAAATTCTTCATAAAAATTCAAAAAGGTTTTCTAAATTACAAAATTTAGGTCACATTTCTAAATATCTAGGAAAAATTCATACAAATTTTAGTAAGGCTTTCCTAAAAATTTAGGACTTCCTAAATTTGAGTTGTTGTATAAATATGCACAAAAGTTCTTATTTATACATTTTACGAATGCCTTCCTAAATGTATATGATGGCTTCCTAAATTTCAGTTGTTGTATAAATAGACACAAAAGTTCCGATTACACGTTTTAGAATGAATTACTTGACCATTTAAAAACTTACTAAACATTTAAGTAAACATAAAACGATTTTTAGTTTTCATAATGTGTTGACATATCTGACCAAATTTGAGTTGTTGTATAAATAAAAACAAAAGTTCTTGTTTATACGTTTTAGGAAGCTCTTCCTAAATGTGTAAGACGGCTTTCTAAATTTAAGTTATTGTATGAATGGACACAAAGTTCATATTACACGTTTTAGGATGAATTATTTGAACTTACTAAACATTCAAGTACACATAAAAAGATTATTTAATAGTTGTCATATTGTGTTGACATACATATCTGACACAAAAGTTCTAATTTATACGTTTTAGGAAAATATTCCTAAATGTGTAGGACTGCTTCCTAAATTTGAGTAGTTGTATAATAAACAAAAATCATATGGTTCATAATGAGAAACCATAATCCCATTTATTCACCCTTCATCTCATGCTCTTGTGTTGCTTCTGATTTGATCCTAGAAAAAGCTCTCGTTAATTAGCATTACAAAGTAGCATTTTCTTTGTATCCTCCAAATTCTTTCAAAGCTCCCTCTATAGATAAACCTTCTTCTCTTTGTTGTCTAAATGAAGTCATCTCAAAGATGTGGTTCGAGTGGAGCGAGTATTGTGAATACAGAACTTTGAGGTAGAGACAATCGATGTGGATGAAGCTGGTGATATGTTCCTTGAGAGTCCTGCCTTAAGAGAAGACATAAGAGTTCTCTACAAAAAGTAACATCAGTTATGACCAGATCCTCACATAAGACATCTTTTTCTCTGTTATTATTAACTTCCTCAATGCTTCTTTTTCAGGTAAACCAAGACAATGTTGCTGACGGAAACTTGTTCATGTGGTTTTGGACATGCTTAGATTTTAGAAACCTGTCAATAAGATAACTTATGATAGATCCTTTTGAATTTTACTTAAGATGGTTAAATGTCAAACTTTTGGCCTCATGTTGCCTCTGACCATAATTATTCTATTATATTATTCAACCAAGAAAAAACAAATCGTATCAAGTCTCATATTTTGATCACCATAATCTCAACTTTTCTCGTTAATCTACAAATTCATTTACTGGTTTACTTTCACAAAAGAATATATTACTACTACACCTCTCTATTGTCTTCTTCATCAAGCTACAAAATCATGCAACAATTGTGAAGAGCCACCAGTCATGTATCGAACTCTAGAGCGGTTCCCATAGGCTCAACTAAAGATGAAGCTCAAAAGGAAGTATCTTTGCGAAACAAAACAGATCATAGACTACTAAAGCACGATAAAGGAAGTATCCTTATGCAAAGGGGAATCATTCAGTAAACATCTTGTGTCACGAGAGGTTAGTCAAAGGCACTAAGATTAAGAAACCAATCCCAAGTCTATAACTTACTGTCAAAAACCAAATTTGTGGTTCACGAAGTTCGAGCCCTTAGGCAAAATGCGACCAAATGTGAAGAAGCTCTGCAAAATCCAAGTTAAAAATCGGTAAGACAAAACCTTGAAAACTCGAAGAGAATCACACTCAACAAAATCAAAGAAATTGCTTACAAATAAGAACAATCTCTGGTTTTCTCACTCTCATCTCTCTGTGAAATCATACAATCCAAACAGAAATTACGAAATCATATGCTAAATTCTGATTTTTTTTCCTATTCTACTACCATTTCCGCCTTGAAATTTCAAAACCAAAAGGTACTCTCAGATATGTGACAGAATCGTGCATAGAAAATACCAACCTCGAGCTGAGCAGAGCGGCACGATGGTTCCATTGTTCCATTCAAGGTCGTAGGTGATGCCACCGAGCTGCCCTGGGATGATACAAAATTACGACTTCGCCATTTCTGATCTGAGATGATTATGACCTTGCCGTTTCTGATCGGGGATCATTAAGAAGATGATCGGAGATGATAGATGATGATCGTTGATGATTGCTGATGATCGGGAGAAATCGACGATGATTGATGAGATCGCGATGGGAAAGAAGGAAAAATTCTGGGTAAATTTTTTATTTATTTTTATTTTAAATTATGGTAAAATGGTCTTTTATTTCTTTAATGAATGTTATAAACTGGACTTTTAATATGGGTGCTAGTTTAGTCAAAAACATTTTATTTAGTGCTATTTTAATCAACACTATAATAAACTATTGCAAATGCACAACAAAACAAAGTAGTATTCTAGGGATCGAATCCACAAAAACTAAGATTACTCAACGAGAATGCAAGAATAAAGTAAATTTGAGATGAATGAATTTGTTTGTTGGTTAAATAAATAAACTTAAAACTAAAAAGACAAGTAAACTATTTAAGTTCGATGGGAAGGAGCGCTAGGCCTTAGGTTAATTCACATAAAACTTGAATAACATATATGATAGTTTAGACAAGGAATGCATTACGTATCGTTCTAAAACTCAAACCAATGAAATAGATTAACATTTTCTCAAAGTATTAACCCCTATGCTTAGATCTATGAAGACTAACTCCTGGTTAATTCAAAAGTCCTAAGCATGCATTCTAGTCCGATTTGATAAGTTCACAAAACACCTTAATATCAACTCTCGTTGGATAAGGATGTTTTGCCCATCTTGGTTCTTTCCAATATTTAATCAAGCACTTTCGGTGTGTTAAATATTCTAAGATCATGAACTAAGTGATCAATTTAGTTCAAGCACTAAGAACAACCTAGATGAAGAAGCCAATGGATAATTCATTATCTAACCAATCCTAACTATTGATTCATGAATTCTTTTGAAACACTAAAACCTAACAATGAGACTACTCGGACATGGAATCAGAGAAATGACAAAGAGATGAAGAAGAAATCATAATCCAATAAAAATAATAAAAAGAGGTTTAGAAATCATCTCAAAAGTCAGTTGAGTCAGATATTCTTCTCTCCAAATAAAATAGATGTAAAAGTCTGCAGAAAATAAAGCGTAGTCTAAAAAATGACTAAAATTAGGTATTTATAGATCCTAGGTCGTTTCTGGTCGAAACAGGAAAAAACCCAGGTGAAAAAGGAAATTCAGGCCTGTTTGTGTTTAAGAACGGTTGCAGAGAAACAGCCCCGAACCATGCTCTTTGACCGGTAGATGCGGGAATCAGGACGGGTCCAGGCAGGCTGCCACAAACCATGCTCCGTGACCGTTAGGATGTTTGCGAGAATCAGCACGGGTCCAGGCAGGTTGCCCCAAACCGGGCTCCGTGACCGTTAGGATGTCCTGCAAGCTCCAACGCCCGATTCTTCATCCGCCAGACTGAAGTGTCTTCACGAAAACTGGCAAAACTTTCAATCGCACCGTTGTAATGTCCTCAAACCACTTCCAAATGAAAGCTAACCCAATTCTCTATGTTGCATCAAAATGTGAGCTCTATCCATTGTTGTGAGGTTTTTCAACAAATGTCAAACTTCTGATGTCTCTGCATGATTTTGCATTTTCATATGCTCATTTGCACCCAAAATGACTTTTTCATCCAAAAGCTGACCATAGGTCCCAATTTTAGTCTATTTGCTTCTCATAACTCAAAAAAAATATCTCTGCCCAACAACATGTCTCCCAAGACCAAACCGAAAGATTATGCCAAAGCTGCAACTAATATAACTATGCATCAAGAGCAAATGTCTCATATACGAATCAAAACACCAATCACAAATTGTGAAGACGGTCACTAAGCTCGGTAGTGTGATTAGAGTTGTTAAGAAAGTTGATAGTTCACGATTTAGTGATGATTAATTTTATCATTTTAGTTATGATGTGAGGTCAAGGCTTAGCTTGAAGGTCATTGTTAGTGAATCTCGTTGGGTTTTGGTTAGTAGATTGACTGGAAACCGAAAATTGTGAAAAAGGGACCTAAAACAAGTGAAGAAAATTGTGAGTCCGTGGAGATACTATTGCTTCTTTCATAATCTAGTGACCTGTCTCAAATTGTGTGGACTAAAATTACGTCAATGCTTTATACAGAAGATCGTCACAAGCATGAGAGGACTCTGTTCTTAAACAGAGTTATTACTTGAGAAAAACAGAGGATTCTGTCTGAAACAGAGTTACGAAAATCTGAAGAAATCAAATCTTGCGTACACGATTTCAAAGAAAAAATTCCGGTTATATTAACAATCTTCAATCCATTTCACTGAAAGCGTTTAAAACGTTCTAAGAATATTTCTTCGGTTGCAAGAATCTTTTAAAACCTTTTCTTTGTTACATTATATGACAGTGTGTTCCAGATACGGAAAAAGAATACTATCATAAGATCAAGTTTCTTTAGAAATGAAATCTACAATCGCAGATTAAATCAAGATTGGTGTGGGGTTTTTATTTTGTGTATGATTTTTAGTTAACTAAACAATAAGAACTAGGGAGTAGGGAATCAAGAACGTAATGTGATATTTGGTGTACAAAAAAAAAAAAAAAAAAACAAAGATGAAAGAAATAGAAGATATGAGAATTTCTGAATCATTAGTGTTTCTGACGTTTTCGCTCTGAGATTGATTCATTCTTCTGAATCGATAAAGGATGAAGATTAACAAAATCGTCTTTGCTTATCCGTTATTTGGGTAATAACTCGTGGGCTTTTAAATTTCCATATAAGGCCCAAAACATTATTAATTCAATTCATTGAAGAGAGAAAAACGATGAACCTAATCGTTTTCTGGGTGATTCAAGTCACCGACGAAGAAGCTCCCATGGCGACCATCAATCAAAACATGGACGAATCTACACCAAATATCTGCAAAATTAAGCTTTTGTTTCACTTCTCTGACTCTGACCATATTTGGGAACTCAGTGGAGGAGATAACATAGAACATGCACGAATATACATCTTTGAATTATTTAAATGAAAGTTTCCAACTTTGAGAAATGCAAACTTGACAACAATGTCATTCAAAGCAAAAGCAGTAAAATAAAACCCAAACAAATTCAGAACTGAGAGGATACACTCACACACTCACACACATTGCTGCAATGTCATTGCAATGGCTTAGGAGCCTCTTTCTCCCATTCTAAGGAAACTCTGTTATTGCTGCTCGTGTCTCAGGAAACTCAGTGGCAGCTTTGGGCAGTTGCGGACAATAATGTTTCTCAGGTTTGGAAGAACCAGAGGATTCGAGCAAATTCTCAATAATTTAGGCAAATCAATTACTGTTAGGTATTCTAGTTTCCCAAAGGGTACAGAAATATCTGTATGCACATTGCTAATTCTCATTCCTTTCTCCCTATTTATTATTTCTTCTATGCTTTCTGAACCAAGCACAATTAGATCCTTGAGATTTTGAGCGTAGAACAGCCATGTCAAGTCCTTTGAACCTTCCAAACCGAATATGTAAACAGAGGAGAGTTGCTTGAAGCCTTGAGAACTTGTACATAGAAGATCTTCTCTTTCTTTGCTTTCCCAATCTATCTTTATCTCTAAGATATTGCATTCCATAATATCAAGGCGTTGAAGACCACCCAGAGCTACCGTGTTTAACACTACAACCTCTGCTGAGATATGCATTAGGCGTAAACCTCGAATACTATTCGCCAATAGCTCCACTCCTTGGATCCTTTCAAATATCAAAGCATCCTCTACGTTTGCTGTTAAAATCTGTAAGTGCTCTAAGAGTTGTAGCTCTTTCAATAATCCTGCATCAATCCAAACACCAGAACAAAATAGTTTCAACACTTGAAGATTCGGTAAGCTTGTTCCTATCCCATCAATGCTTTTGAGACGAGGAGTCCACTCCAGATCTAAGCTGATTATTTTCCTCAACCCCTTCAAACCAGCTGGTAACGATTTTATCTTTGTCCATGATAAATTGAGGTATTCCAAGGAACTCAAGCTGTAAATTTCTTCCGGCAATGTGCAAAGAGCACGATTTCCCGAAAGATCCAAGACGACAAGGGCTTTCATAAACTGAAAGAACTCACCTGAAATAACCTTTAACTTGTTATCACAGAGTAATAAGGTCGAGAGGTTGGGGCACTCGGGACAGAAAGATATCTCTTCAATTTGATTACTCATCAACGAGATCCTTTTCACAACGTTCCAGTTGATGTCATTTGATATACGGCGTAATTGCGCACCAGATTTAACACACAGTTTTTCTTCCTCTTTTTCGAAGTTAGACCCTATCCAAAGAGCCATCTCGCGTAAAACATCATGCATTTTCACCTTCGCTGTCGCTGGGAATTCAACATCAACATCCACCAATAGATGCGCACGAACTAACGAACCAATTATAGCGTGACCTTGGTTGTTACTTCCATCTTCATCTCTGTTTCCATTTATAAATCCTTCGCCAATCCAATATTCTATCACCCGCTCCTTCTCAATTTCATAATCTTCCGGGAACAAAGAACAATATAGGAAGCACGATTTGACAGTTTGATCCTTTAAACCATCATAACTAAACTTCAAAATGGAAAGAATCTTTTTTTCCATACCTGGAAACTCGTGGCTAGATGAATTGAGAACATCAAATGCGTGACGCCATTCGTGTACATCCTCTTTACATGCCATAGCTTTGCCAATAACATTGAGTGCAAGTGGCAAGCCACAACATTTCTCAGCAACTTTTCTTGCAAGTGTAGGAATATCTTGATGGCGTTTCAATGGGGCTTCTCCAACAGTATTTCGAAACAATTCCCACGCTTCATCAGGTGACAAACAATCTACCTTCACCTCATCGTCAGCTTCCATGTCTTTGCAAACTTCTTTTGAACGAGTGGTGAAAACTATCTTTGCTCCATTTTCTCGAGTTGGAGGTGGAACTCCTATCTTGTTCAAATCAACCTCGCTCCATAGATCGTCTAGTAACAACACAAATTTCTTTCTGCTAAGGATATTGTATATGGCAGAAGCTTTCTCCTCCTCTGTTCCTTTTTTCCATTCCTCGTCAAGACGTAATCTTCCTAGAATCTGATTCTGAATGGCCTCATTTTGTAAATCTTTGGAGACCACAACCCAGATGACAACATCAAATTCATCCACGAAATTGTTGTTGATACGAGCTAAGAGGGTGGTTTTTCCTACTCCTCCCATACCATAAAGACCTAAAGTTCTTCGTTCAGCGTTCATGAGGCTGTTCCATGCTTTTTCAACCATTGCTTCCAGACCAATTGTGGTTTGAATATGTTTCTTCCCCACCTTTGGTACAGGAATTTTATCCGCCACCACTTCAAAAACTCCTTCATCAGATAGAAGCTCTTTAACTTCTTTCAACTTCTTCGATACATTTTTACCATACTCGCAGCTTGATATGCACTTGTTAGAAAAATATCCAAAAAGACACAATCTTTTAGTAGTAATTGATTTAGCCTTAAGAAGATCATTGACCTGGGACTCAATACCTTCTACCCTTGAAAACCAACCTTGGACTTTAGCAAGCCGCTGCAAACCTTTATCTTCTTCAATGGAAACCCTTCTTAACAGATCATCTCGCGTTTCTTTAAGTTCTTGCATAGCTTTGTGCAGAGCCTCGAGGTTAGCCTCCATCATGTGAATGTAATTTCCACCACCAAATAAGCAGCCACATGCTTGATCCAAAGCTTGATCACATGATAACTGTAGTGATACACAACCTCCCATCTTTGCTCAAACGTTCAGAAAGAAACCAAATAAAACTCACTGCCTTTATAAATGAGCAAGAGGAAGAGGAATACCAAAACTGCCTTGATGAATGAGCAAGAGAAAGCGGAAGACCTATGATGTAATGACTTGATGAGAAAGTATGTCAAGACAGCAAGATAAAGATATTGACCTTTCTACACCAATAATTCCGAAGAAGTTTCATATCCACAAAATGATATTGATGACATAAATATGAAGAGTACGCTTTTCTACCCACTAATCACGCTAAACCAATCCATCCCAAAAAACCGAACTATACCTATGAATAGAACCTGAATCGACTGAAATCAATTTATCCCGAACCGAAATAGACTGAAATTTTAGCTTGTAAATAGAACCAGAATCCCAATAAGTCAAGACTGCAATATAATGACATTAATAATTCAGAATCCCAATTCAGATCATATTGGGTATCGATTGTTCATTCCTGGCCATGGGAAATCACCATTGTTGACAAATGTCAACATCTTCCTCTCACTCGCATCGTCGTCGAAACCTGCGAGAGAGACGCTCTTTTGGCAACGCGTCAATCTTTACAACGGCGTCGTTTCCACGCACTTACGAATTACGATGTTAACGAAGACGTCGTTTAAAGGTTTGGTTCCGGTTTGATTTGTCCCATTTTTTTGTGGAGTCCAACTCAAAGTCAAACCGAATTTATATCTGATTTGGTCAAATCCGGTTTATATTGAGTTCTGGTCAAATATCCTACTACAAATCTTAAACGCTCAAATCAAAACCGGGTTGCCACTTTTACTTTAGATTTTTATTTAAAAATTTAATTTTTAAATAAANACGAATTACGATGTTCTGGTAAAATAAACGTAATCTTCAACACTCAAATCAAAACCCATTTTCTCAGACGAAGGAGCCAAAATTTTCTCGGGAAAAATGGCAGAAACCAATTCTTCAGCATCTGCAATGGCGCATAAAGAATCCGTGAATATCAAACAGCGCATGCTCTGTACGATTTCTGCATCGCCAATTTCTCGAATTGCTTAACCCTAATGCTTATCAAAGTGTATCGACACTCTTCCGATGACCTCGCCAGGTTCCGATCGATTGTTCTCCTCTCCGATACTCTTACCAAATTAAGAAATCGCGGCTTCGATCGTTCTCCTCTCTCTTCGTTCTGAATGGCATCAAGCAACTTCTGATTTCTTGGGATCAAAACCTCAAAAGACCCCATCTCTTAACCCCAATTCTCAAATGACCGACAAAAAATCATTTTTTTTTCTTTTTTTTTGTAACTGAAAAATGGGCGAAAACCCAAATAAACCATGGAAGTTTCACTTAATTACGAACTCAACCTGACGGATCCGACCCATTCTTTGTAAAATCGGACAATTTCCGAATCCTAAAATCAAAACTTCAAATCGCGACTTTTCTTCTTCCTCTTCTTCTTTTCTTCGTTTCAAAACAAAGAAATTCCCTCTAAAAATCGCACAACCGAGTAACACTAAGGATATCCTAACACTAAGCTTGCAATTCGGAGGATTTATCCTTGCAACTCAACTCTTATCCCANGCGATTATCTTCGACCAACTCTACGCGCATAAAGAATCCGTCGAATGTCGAACAGCGCATGCTCTGTACGATTTCTTCGTCGCCAATTTCTCGAATTGCTTAACCCTAATGCTTCTCAAGGTGTCCTCGCTCGCGAGTAGCGATCCTTTTAGGGCTTTTAACGTCTTACTCGATTTGCCTCCAGTCTATGGAGGATTCATCAACAGGTTTCTTTACAAACTTAAATAGGAAGTCTACAACGTTTTGTTTCATCCTGAGCAAGATAAAGACGAAGTTTGGACTTTGCTTTAGAAACTGCTATCAATTAGGGGTTCAGCTTTTGGATTGTTCAGAAATGAGAAACGATTTGACGAGTGAGATTCTTGACAATGTTCTGAAATCAGCTAATGCGCTTGTGAGTATGGGAATGGAGAGGTCTCTGCAAGGAGCTCTTGAACATCTCGTGAGGTATCTAGCGAAAGAGGTGAAGATGTGTAAATGGAGTAGCGATCAATGCGGTTTTGTGGCAGAGTTTGCATTTAGGATCGCAGGACCGGCTCAATCATTGGTGAGATCCGGTGCGGTAGAGAAAAAAAAGCCCTCATTTAGGATCCTGTGCAGGAATCGGAACACGGACGAGAGAAACTGCGAAAAAGATCTATCAAATGGTTACAAAACTGGACAAGTATGAGCACAATGCAGCATTCAAGCTCAGCCCATCTCGCGTTGATCATGGATTAGGAGATGACCGTGATTTGTACTACAACTTGACGACATTGTCTGCATTTGATACCTTGAGAGCCTTTGCAGTAACTGAACATAATGATAGGCATAGGGCCAGAGAGACAGCAATCAGACGACTCCATGATTTACTTTGAGATCATGACTTAGACCTTTTAGAGATCGATAAACTCATGCCACTGCTTATCCGTTGCCTTAAGGAAAAAGGAATGCCTGAGAACACGTTCAGGATTCTCGGTCAGGTTGTGTTCCACGTTGCGCTGGAGGCATTCAGCTACAGAAGGGACCAGTGGTTCGGTCTATGGGACTATATTGCTTCGGAAACCAAAGCAGAGATCAACAAAGCGGTTTATATCTTCCAGTGCTTAACAATGCGGTTTGATGATAAAAAAAGATGGTTTTGTGATTCTTGCTCTAGATAATCTTCTTCCAGAGGTGTGCAAAAGGCTAAACCCACCAAAAGAGATTTGGCGTTTACGGGTGCAGAATCTAGTTTTTATTATTTTTCTGTAAAACTTTGATTTTCTGCAGAATCTAGTTTTTATTTCTTGTATAGTTTTGTTTGTTTTGGAGAAGAAAACAATGTGCATAATATGATATCGCAGAGACTGCTATTATAAAGAGAAAAAGCAGGGAACTGAAAGATTTGAAAATGCAGAGTGCGCAAAACTAAGGCTTACATTACCCTTCACACATTACAAAAACAAACAAAAAACAAAACAAAAGCCCATTATCAACTGCCGAAACAAGGAAAATAAATACATTGGAGGAAACGATATTAGGAAGTACTCTGCAATTCCTTTTTCTGTACCGTTTTATGGACAAACGGTAGAAGTATTTGCTTCTACAGAATCTAACCAACTCACATCCAAAAGATTTTAGATTTTCAACTCAGACAAGAAAATATTCTTTTCATTGTTTTGAGGTCAGCAAATGAGCCAGTGAGGAATGAAAGGATTTGGTTCTGCAACAACGGCTTGCATAATATCTCGGGAAGTATCTTCCGCTGGCTTAGGAGACTTCTTCTCCAAATTGTAACACAGCAATTCTCTCACTTGCACACAGCACTTCTCTCAGGCATATGTAATAGCTTTCCTCACTTCCTCAATTTTCCAATTGCCACCACGATACAGGGATTTCATTAACCGATTTCTGCCGAAACTTCTAGAGTGAGTTTACAAGGTGTCCTGAGCAAGATAGACTTGGACCTTGAACCTTGGCTTTCGACTTAACATTCTTTCAACTCTTCTGAAGTCAGTTGATAAGATTTAGTGAAGAAGTGGAGGTGATAACATAGAACATTGACAAATATACACCAAAAGAGTCTTTGAATTCAAAAGAATGTTTCCAACTTTGAGATATGCAACAATGTCATTCAAGCAAAAGCAACAGACAAAACCAAATTAAGAACTGAGACACTCACACACATTACAATGGCGTAGGAGCCTCTTCTCCTATTCCCAACCTGTCCATCAATTATCTCATTCGTGTCTCAGAAACTCAGTGACAGCTTCGGGCAGCTTTGGGCAGCTGGAGGCATCAAACCGTCTCAGGTTTGGAAGAGATGGAAGATTCGCGCAAACGCTCCTTAATTCAGACAAATGAATTAATTCAAGGGATTCTAGCTTCCCAAAGAGAACCGCAATATCTGAATGCACATTGCTAATACGCATTCCTTTCTCTCTATTTATTAATTCTTCTATTCTTGGTGAATGAGTCACAGTTAGAGACTTGAGATTTTGAGCGAACGACAGCCAGGTCAAGTCCTTTGAACCTTTCAAACCGATTATGTAAACAGAGGAGAGGTGCTTGAAGCCTTGAGAACTTGTACATAGAAGCTCTTCTCTTTCTTTGCTTTCCCAATCTATCTTTATCTCTGAGATATTGCAGCTCACAATTTCAAGGTGCTGAAGACCACACAGAGCTACCGTGTTTAATACTACAACTGCTTCTGAGATCATCCGTAGGCGTAAAGTTCGAATACTATTCGCCAATCGCTCCACTCCTTGGATCCTTTCCAAAATCAAAGCATCCTTTACGGTTGCTGTGAATATCTTTAAGTGCTCTAAGAGTTGTAGCTCTTCCATTAACCCTGCATTAATACAGAGACGGGAACCAAATAGTTTCAACACTTGTAGATTTGGTAAGCTTGTTCCTATCCCAGCCATGCTTTCAAGTTTAAAAGTATACTCCAAGTCCAAGCTTATTAGTTTCCCCAACCCCTTCAAACCAAATGGTAACGATTTTATCCCTGTGAAAGATAAATTGAGGTATTGCAAAGAACTAAAGCTGCAAATTTCTTCCGGCAATGCACAAAGAGTAGGATTTCCCGAAAGATCCAAGACGACAAGGGCTCGCATAAACCGAAAGAATTCACCTGAAATAACCACCAACTTGTTGTTACGGAGTAATAGGGTCGAGAGGTTGGGGCACTCGGGACAACAAGATATCTCTTCAATTTGATTACTGATCAGCGAGATCCTTCTCACATTTTTCCAGTTGATGTCGTTTGGTAAACAGCGTAACTGCGCACCAGATTTGACACAAAGTGTTTTTTCCTGTTTTTCAAAGTTAGACCCTATCCAAAGAGCCATATCACGTAAAACATCATGCATTTTCACCTTCACTGTGAATTGAACATAAACATCCACCAATAGATGTGCACGAACTAACGAGCCAATTATAGCATGACCTTGGTTGTTACTTCCATCTTCATCTCTGTTTCCATTTATAAATCCTTCGCCGATCCAATATTCTATCAACTCCTCCTTATGTATTTCATAATCTTCCGGGAACAAAGAACAATATAGGAAGCACGATTTGACATTTTGATCCTTTAAACCATCATAACTAAACTTCAAAATGGAAAGAATTTTTTCTTCCATACCCGGAAACTCGTGGCTAGACAAGTTGAGAACATTAATCGCATGACGCCATTCGTGTACATCATCTTTACATGCCATGGCTTTGCCAATAACATTGAGTGCAAGTGGCAAGCCACAACATTTCTCAGCAACTTTTCTTGCTAGTGCGGGAATATCCTGATGGAGTTTTAAGGGGGTTTCCCCAACAATATTTCGAAACAATTCCCACGCTTCATCCGGTGACAAACAATCAACTTTCAGCTCATCGTCAGGTTTCATGTCTTTGCAAACTTCCTTTGAACGAGTGGTGAAAACAATCTTCGCTCCATTATCTCGAGTTGGAGGTGGAACTCCTATCTTGTTCAGATCTACCTCGCTCCATAGATCATCTAATAACAACACAAATTTCTTTCTGCTAAGGATATTGTATATGGAAGAGGCTTTCTCTTCTTCTGTTTCTCCTTTCCATTTCTTGTCAAGACGTAATCTTCCCAGAATCTGATTCTGAATGCCCTCATTTTGCAAATCTTTAGAGACCACGACCCATATCACAACATCAAATTCATCCACGAATTTGTTGTTGATACGAGCTAAGAGGGTGGTTTTTCCGACTCCCCCCATACCATAAAGACCTAAAGTTCTTTGTTCAGCGCTCATGAGGCTGTTCCATGCCTTTTCAACCATTGCCTCCAAACCAACTATGGTTTGAATATGTTTCTTCTCCACCTTTGGTACAGGGCTTTTCTCTGCCACCACTTCAAAAACTCCTTTAGATAGAAGCACTTTAACTTCTTCCAACTTCTTCGATACCTTTTTACCATACTCGCAACTTGATATGCACTTGTTAGAACAATATCCAAAAAGACACAATCTATTAGTTTCAGTTGATTTAGCCTTAAGTAGATCTTTGACCTGAGACTCAATACCTGCTACCCTTGAAAACCATCCTTGGACTTGAGCAAGCCGCTGCAAACCTTTATCTTCTTCTATGGAAACTCTTCTTAACAGATCATCTCGCGTTTCTTTAAGTTCTTGCATAGCTTTCTGCAGAGCCTCGAGGTTAGCCTCCATCATGTGAATGTAATTTCCACCACCAAATAAGCAGCCACATGCTTGATCCAAAGCTTGATCACATGATAACTGTAGTGATACACAGCCTCCCATCTTTGCTCAAACTTTCAGAAAGAAACCAAAACAAACTCACCGCCTTTGATGAATGAGCAAGAGAAAGCAGAATACCAATAATTGAATTGATTTGATGAGAAATAGTAAGTCAAGACAGCAAGATAAAGATATTGACCTTTCTACAGCAATAATTCAGAAGATGCGGAGGAAGTTTCATATCCACAAAATGATATGGATGACATAAATATGAAGAGTACACTTCTCTACCCACTAATCACGCTAAACCAATCCATCCCAAAAACCGAACTATACCTATGAATTGAACCAGAACTGAACCAGAACTGAACCAGAATAAATAACTCAAGACTGCAAGATAATGATATTGAGCATTCTAGACCAATAATTCAGAAACTGCTGAGCTTCTCTATCCACTAATCCGGTGAAATCAATTCATCCCGAACCGAAATAGACTGGAATTTTAGCTTGTAAATAGAACCAGGATCGACCAATAAGTCAAGACTGCAATATAATGACAATGACATCAATAATTCAGAAACTGTTGAAGATGTCTAATCCGGTTAAATCAATCCCATCTCGAACCGAAATATACTGAAAAAGAAAAAAATAACAACTTTGTAAATAGAACCAAAGAGAAATTGAACAACAGGAAAGCCAAAGTAAAGTAGGTTGAGAAACCTGTCTCTGAGAAATCGATGAAACTAATGGATTTTCTGATAATAGAAGAGAAAATTCATCAAACTAACCTCATTCATAAGAAATATTACTAGACTAACCTCTAGGGAGGGAGG
>PKMM01020319.1:9236-31130 GCA_002933915.1 Eutrema heterophyllum
TTAATGCTTGCTAATTAAGAGTCCACAAATGAGAATTTGATCTTGGATTAGTAATTAGCATAGGTGATTAGTACCTTGAGAGAGGATTAGTCATAATTAGGATCTTAACCTTGGAAATTGACCTTGATTGTGTATGAGCATCATAAAATAGACTTGGAATAGCCTATATCCAATTACCCCATCCTTGGATTCGTTTTTATTATTTGAATTCGCATCGCATTCATTAGTTTAATCTTATTAGGGTGTTAGTAAACCAAACATTTCACCAATTTAGCTTAAATTACTTAAGTACCTTGTATTCTTCGTGCTTAGAATTAATCCCAATACGGATTGATAACCTTCTATACTACTCGTATTGGAGTTATTGATACCTCCTTAAGACCGAAAAGTCTTAGTATCAGAAATCACCTAATCCTAACCCATCCCTAGATCCTAGGAGACTACTCACTAATCATGATGGGTTCAACAAATCCTATGAAGAAAATGTTAAATCTCATGATTAGATGATTGGATGATCAAGAAATGAGATTGAGAAGAAGAGATTAAGAGATAAGTTAGATTGCATAAATTAAAAGAAGAATCTCTCTTACAAAATACTTAGAACACTCAAAAGGGAGATTTCTTAGCATAAGAAAAGACATAACCTCAAAATTAGTTTTTTTTTGGGTTTAAATAGTGAATAGTGCGAACCGGGTCGACCCAGAACAAACCGGGTATTGACCCGGTCGGGTCTGGATCGGTTTGCAGCAGAAGGTTTGTACCGACCGATCCTGGGTCGGTACAAACCACTCGGTACTAACTCTCTCTGTGCAGGCGGATGGATGCTGGGTGAGTTTTTAGCCGGCTAAAATGAAATCTTGTCGATGCCAAACGTGTTGGATCGTGCGTGCGACGAGTTTTAGCCGGCAGAGATCGACCTACGTGAACGCTGAATTAGTCCCGTTTGGTAGTACGAATCTAGAATGGATCGGTACTAACTCTCCTAGAGGATTTGCTGATGCGAGGTGTGCCGGGTCATGCGGGATGAGTTTTAACCGGCAGAAATGGATCGAGTGATTCCTAGGCTGGTACCGTGCGATAGTACCGATCTAGAATGGATCGGCACTAATCTTCCAGAGATTTTATGCCGAACTGAGTTGGGCCGGTATGGTTTTGCTCCTTAAGTCGGTAAAACTCTCTGCCTCAGTACCGATCAGGCATACCGCTCTAGGATAGGTCCGTGCTAGTGTGCCGATATGTTATGGATCGATATGAATTGAGCTGTGGATCAGCACAACCCTCTGTCCCTATACCGTTCCATCGTACCGACCCAGGATCAGTCGGTACAGTCTTCTACAAATTGCCCTTTTGCCTTGGCCATCTCCTTTGCATCCAAATCCGATCAAGCTTGGTTCCATGGCTCCTAAACCTCCCAAAACGCTTCCAAGCACCTAGGAAAGACTTCAAAACATGCGAGACTCGCTAGGACCTAATGCAAATCATCCTATACTCTAATTGGGACTAGGACACTATGAAAGTGCCATGAAACACATGCAAAAGAAATATAATCTAAGGTAAATTAATGCTCAAATGATGCAAATTATGAGGATATCAACTCCCCCAAACTTACTCTTTTGCTTGTCCTCAAGCGAATAAACACGAGCAAGTAGGGAGAGAGATTTGAAAGCGGGAGCTCAAATCCACAAGTATTATAAAAAGAAATCAAGCTCAATGTCCAAGTTGGGGAAATTGGCTTTTTCATCCCTCAACTATTCAAAAATGTTAATTTCAGACCGAATTTGTAACCGGTGCTAAAACATACGTCAACTTCAGAAAATTGGCAATTTCATACGCGAATTTGTAACCGGTGCTAAAACATACGTCAAGTTTTTAATAATTTGAATCTCATACTTAAACAATCCAGAACAATTTGTTTTGTAGCTTGATTCCTTTGGGGTTGGTTGAAAGAATTCTTTAAACGCATGTATGTCCGAATCGTGTATGTTGGGAATCACTTGACTTGGAAGTTGAATAACTTCTTCATCTGAACTCGGATTGGACTGATTCCACTTCGAGGACTGCTCTAGTTGAGGTGAGAATGTAGTCCAATTGAGCTGCATCATCTTGGTATCGTCTTTTGGGTCGAACCACACAGACTCAAGATTTCATTTAATAGATTGCAAGATTTGAATTAAGCTAAGTCAATCGATTAAACAGAAAACAACTAAGATTATCAAGTGGGTTGTAAATTCAATGGGAAAAGCTAGGCTCAGGGTATCTCTCAGGAAATCAGAGAATGCAGACAAATCAATCTATCAGGATTCAGATTTAGCACGGTTCTTGAACTCAAAACACTAAATTATAATTAACCAACTTTCGTTGCGAGAATTATCTAAGTTTAAGTCCTAGAATTCCAAATTTATTTGCTAATCCTAAGGATCTAAACCAGCTTTAGAGTTCAGGTTTGATATGTTCACAAAACAACTAAACCAAATTTCTTTGCGGATAGTTATTTTGCTCACCCTAGGTTCTGTCAGGTTTCCAATCACACTTTCGTGTCCAATTGATTAACCTAATATCTAAGTTCTAAGTGATCAAGCTAGAATTAGCACTAAGAACAACCTATGGTGAATAACTTAATTGATTATGAACCCTAATACATCGATCTATCTAACATTCAGAGAAATCCTTTTATGAGAACCCTAAACCTAAAAGAGAACTACTCAGACATGGAGATTAAAGAAAACAACATGACTAAATAATACTTTAATAGATAAAATAAGAACAGAGTAAAACAAAGGTTCCGAAATCTTCTTTCTGACGAACAAATTTCAAACTTGTCTCCCTCAATTCTCTCCACCAAAACCAGAATAGAATAAAGCGTAGCCAACAAAAGTGGCCAAAAATCCTAATTAATAACCTAAAACACGTTTTGGGCTAAATTGTAAATAATAAAGTCTTTTGGGCAATTTTGCAATTCTTCAACTCTTCATAAAAGTCGCGGCTCGTGTCTTGTTGCAGTGAGTATCGACCGATACTAGGGTAGTGTCGATCGATACTGAGGCTTCAAATCGGGTACTCAGTTACACGAACTTCTGCTTTGCTCCAAAATGCTCCAGAAAGCTCTAATATCTCCAATTATGCTCCAAACGTGCTAAAACATGTAAAAGACTCTAAAACACTACAAAATAGTAGAAAGACTCTATAAAACGGACTTATATCATGGCTTAAAAGGGGTAAAAACCATGATATATCACTTATCCCCTATTTCTTTTCCCAATATCTTACCATTTCTACCTTCTCTTTCTTTTCTTGATCCCCAAACCCCCATCCTATCTAGTCCTAACCTATGTCTAGCCTTTTGAGTTTGGGCTAGTTTTACATGGAAGCTTCTCCTTGTCGTTCTAAACTCAACACTTTTTGCCTAGTTGATTCGGAAAAGGCCTCACGTCGCTCACAAATGGTTTTTGGCTTGAAGGACGGTTGGGTTATGGGAATGGTTAACCGTTCCAAAGAGGGGAACCGGCTATTCGAGCTAACAAAGAGTGGCAAAAGGAGGAAGATAGCTCGAATATGTGTATCGGTATCCATGAATCTACATTGACATGCACAACCATGATAATTAATGTGTCAAAATTGAGGTTATCACTTAGGTAGGATTGGATTCGATTCACACTTGTTTTAGCTAAAACCTAAGTAATGAAACACGAGATCAAAACATGGTTCGCCCTTTATTTCAAAGACGAGATCAAAGCATCAAACTACTAGCAACAAGGACATTGGACCGAGCTCCTAAAATGATACTCTACAAGGAAAAATCATCATTGCTCCATATGAACGTGCAATGCAACCTATATTTTACTAGACTCGATCCTACTTATGAAATGCAACTACATGTTTTCTTTTGGTGTTTTCAAAATTTTCAAATTTTTCGATTTTTTTTGTGGTTTTTCTATTCCTTAAATGAATGCATGAGACTCAAAATGAAAAATAGAAAAAATAAGATCAAAATAAACATGATTAGAAACCGGTCCTTCCCCCTAACTTAAATCACACTGTCCCCGTGTGAAATAAATTCAAGGAAAGAACCAAAAATAAGAGGGAAAAAGAACTATACAACGCAATACTCAAAAGAAAAAAAAAGGGAAAGATTATGTACAAGGGGTTGGAGTGTTACCTAGAACTCTTCAGACGAGGAGGAAGACCCCATTGAGAAGGAGGGGTTGCTAGAGCACGGTGATGGAGATCTCATGGCCTTTCGTTTTTCCGCCTGCTCTCTACGAGCCAAGGAACGGCATGCCTCTTTGTGATCCATTAATTCACCACCATGTGAGCCCTCGCCAATCTCACGGCGGTTCGTGGCCCGCGTCTCTTCGTGGCCGTCGCTAGCCGTTTCTGATATGCTCAAATTAATACCCTATAAAGTACTAAAGCAGTGTTGTAGTATATGTAGGGGTCGAACACAAGAACTCCAAAATTCACACAATAGATTATATAGATTCGAGCTAAGCTAAACCAGAAAGATGTAATAGAAAGCAATGCGTAAATTAAAAGTGTTGTTAGTCAAATGGGAGAAAGATACAGGGGTGGTATCGATCGATACACGGGGTTTTGAGATGTCCCGTGAAAGTATATGCACTGGTGTCGATCGATACTTGGTGGTGTCGGTCGATACCCTGGGAATTTCTGAATCTTCATCGTCAAGATCGACGAAATTTTCTGCATTTAAACCCTTTTCTACCAGTGCAGTGACCTCTTTAGCACTTCTTAAGGTGATTGCTTTGACGTATGCCCTTGGATCTTCTATTTTCCTTGGAAGAAAACCTTCTTGCCTCTTCATAGCTGCTGCGGTCTGAGCTATTTGAATTTCCAGCATCTTCTGATGAGTACTGATAGCCTCAATTTTCCCATTCAGATATGTATACATGGTATCCATCTTCCCATTAAAATCCACTGTCATTTTTTGCTGTCCTTAAAAAATCTGCTCAAGCATAGACTCAACCTTGCTCTCTTGGGTTTCGGGTGGTGGAGATTGGTAGGACGAGTTCCCATAGTTCCTGGTATAGCCACTGCTCTGGAATGGTTTATGGGCAAATTGATTTGACCCAAAACCAGTTGGATTGAAATCAGACTTGTACCCTCCTTGCTAAGCATTGGTGGTGAAGTTTATGTTGTTGTTCTGGTGGTATTGATTTCTCTGACCTTGAAAACCAGAACCACCAATGTAGTTAACATCTTCCGCTTCATCTTCATTGAAAGTCTCAACCTCATCAGCAAAATGAACAGCCTTCATCGTCTTGCCCATCAAAAGATTGTGCACAGAATCCAACTTAGCTTGAACCTCAGCAATCTGCGATCCATCCAAATTCCCAGCCTGCTTCTTCCGCTCAAAGTCTGCATTCTTAGTGCTATTGCTAGACGCCAAGTTCTCAAGAAGCACATAAGCATCATCCAAAGCCATCTGATACCTCCAGTCAATCCCTGTGAAGAAGATACCCAGCAGCTGAACCTTAGTGAACCCATGGTGTGGACAATCCCTCTGATACGACCTGAATCGTATCCAAGCAGCCTTAAACGCCTCAGTTGGTTCTTGAGAAAACTGGGAGATCTTGTTCCTGAGCTCTTCGGATCTCGCATCATCATAAAAATTGTTCAGGAACGCATTCTTAGTTTCCTCCCAAGTAGTCAGTGATCCAGGAGGCAACTGCTTAAGCCAATAAGCTGCATCCCCACCAAGAGAATATGGGAAAAGCTTACAGAGGAGGTAATCGTGGGACACTCCATTGTACTTAATGCTAGTAACCAAGTCCTCAAACCTCTCAATATGATCCATGGGGTGCTCATGAGGAAGACAATGAAAAGGGTGCTAACCCACAAGAGTGAAGTATGCAGGTTTCAGCTCAAAGTCATTCCTCTGAAAAGTAGGAGGGCGAATTGCTGATCGATTGGCATAGAACTGATCAGGCCTGTTGTACTCACCAATCGTCCTTTCTCGAGCAACCACATTATTTGCGAGATTCTCGCGCCCAACTTGCGCGGTAGCCTCATCAACAACTTCAAGGGCAATGACGTTTCCTTCTTCGTCAAGACGTTGCCCTCGCTCATTGCACAAATGACCCTCTCGGTCTCTGAAAGTACCAGCCTCAAAACCAATGGGTTGTTCATCTCTGCTGGCTTCTTTGCTTTCATGATTGTGCGTTCCAAGTTTGCTAGCTCCTCGTTGGAAAGATTAACTAGCTGAGTGCTCTTGTTTCTCTTGGTTTGGTGATTATGCATATACCTGAAAAACAAGAGTCAAAAGCACGTAAGTAACTAAAATTTAAAAACAGCACGACGAGTATCGACCGACACTGGGTAGTATCGATCGATACCAACGAACTTAGTCGAAATTCTAAGCTAAAATCTAATGGCGAATTTTAGAGTCCCCGGCAACGGCGCCAAATTTTGATAAGCTCAAAATGTAATACCCTAAAGTACTAACACCTTGTCGATTGTAGTATTTAGGGGTCGAATCCACAGAGACTCAAGAATCACACAATAGATTAAATAGAATAGAATTAAGCTAAGTAAATCAATGAAAAGGAAATAACAATGCAAATTAAACTGTTGTCAAATTCAATGGAGGAGAGATAGGTTCAGGGTATTTCTCAGGAAATCAGAGAATGCATATAAACTAACTAATCATGGTTCAGGTTATGCACGGTTCTTGGTGCTATTGCTAGATGCCAAGTTCTCAATCAGCACATAAGCATTTTTGGGATATCTCGTGTTGAAATTCCCATTGCTCGCAGCATCCAGAGCCATCTGATACCTCCAATCGATTCCTCTGAAGAAAATACCCAACAACTGAACCTGAGTAAACCCGTGATGCGGGCAATCTCTCTGATATGATATGAATCTCGCCCAAGTGTCTTTAAAAGCCTATGTCGCTCCCTGAGAAAATTGAGAGATCTTGTTCCTCAGCTCCTCGGATCTCGCATCATCATAGAAGTTGTTCAGAAATGCGTTCTTCGTCTCTACCCAAGTAGTTAGCGACCCTGGAGGCAACTGCTTCAGCCAGTAAGCCGCATCCCCACCAAGAGAGTATGGGAAAAGCTTATAGAAAAGGAACTCATTGGGCACTCCATTGTACTTGATGCTAGTGACCAAATCCTCGAACTTCTCGATGTAATCCATGGGATGCTCATGAGAAAGGCCATGAAAAGGATGATGACCCACAAGTGTGTAGTATGCAGGTTTCAGCTCAAAGTCATTCCTCTGAAAAGTGGGAATACGAATCGCAGACCGATTGGCATAGAACTGATCGGGTCTGTTGTACTCTCCAAGCGTCCTAGCACGATTAACCACATCATTCCCATGATTCACTTCGTTGTTGCGTGCAGCTCGCGCAGCTCGCGCAGCAATCTCATCGACAGCTGCTAGAGGGATTATGATGTTTCCCTCACCATCAAGTCGTTGTCCAGCCTCATTGCGCAAATTACCATCCTGGTCCCTCAAGGCTCCTGCCTCGTCACGAGTCAAAACAACTTGATTGTTCATCTCTGTTTGTTTCTCCTGCTTTCAGATTGTGCGCTCTAAGTCAGCTAGCTCCTTGTTGGACAGATTAGTCAACTGTGTGCTCTTGTTTCTCCTGGTTTCGCGATAAGGCATACACCTGAAACACAAAAGTCAAGAGACGTAAGTAACAAAAATCGAAAAAGGTAAACTAAAACGGCAATATCGACCGATACTAGGCGAGTATCGATCGATACCGTCGGACTTAGTCGAAATTCTCGGCTAAAATCTAATGCTGAAATTAGAGTCCCCGGAAACGGTGCCAAAATTTGATATGCTCAAATATAATACCCTAAAGTACTAAAGCAGTAGTTGCAGTAAGTTAGGGGTCAAACCAAAAAGACTCAAGATATCACTCAATAGATTATAAGATTTGAATTAACCTAAGTCAATCAATTAAACAGAAAACAACTAAGATTATCAAGTGGGTTGTAAATTCAATGGAAACAACTATGTTTAGGATATCTCTCAGGAAATCAGAGAATGCAGACAAAACAATCTATCAGGATTCAGATTTAGCACGGTTCTTGAACTCAAAACACTAAGTTATAATTAACCAACTTTCGTTGCGAGAATTATCTAAGTCTAAATCCTAGAATTCCGAATTTCTTTCCTAATCCTAAAGATCTAAACCATCTTTAGAGTTCAGGTTTAATATGTTCACAACACAACTAAACCAAATTTTTTTGCAGATAGTTATTTTGCTCACCCTAGGTTCTATTAGGTTTCCAATCACACTTTTGTGTCTAATTGATTAACCTAAGATCTAAGTTCTAGGTGAACAAGCTAGAATTAGCACTAAGAACAACCTATGGTGAAGAACTTAATTGATTATGAATCCTAATAAATCGATCTATCTAACACACATAGAATTCATTTTATGAGAACCTTAAACCTAAAAGAGAACTACTCAGACATGGAGATTAAAGAAAGCAACATGACTGAATAATACTTCAATAGATAAAATAAGAATAGAGTAAAACAAAGGTTCGAAATCTTCTCTCTGACGAACAAAGTTCAAACTTGTCTGCTTCAATTGCTCTAAACAAAAACCAGAATAGAAAAATAGCGTAGCCAACAAAAAGTGGCTGAAAATCCTAATTAATAACCTAAAACACGTTTTGGGGCTTATTGTAATTATTAAAGTCTTCTGGACCAAGGAGCAATTTCTTCAAACTTCAGAAAAGTCGCGACATGTGTTTCTCTGCAGTCGGTATCGATCGATACCATAAGTGGTATCGATCGATACTCGGGCTTCAAATCGACTTCTCTGCTTTGCTCCAAAAAGCTCCAGAATACTTCAATATCTCCAATTATACTCCAAACGTACCTAAAACCTGAAAAGCCTCTAAAAGACTCCAAAAACACTAGAAAGACTCAATAAAAAAGACTTATATCATGGTCAAAAACGGGTAAAAACCATGATATATCAACTCCCCCAGACTAGCATTTACTTGCCCTCAAGCAAACAGAAAACCAAACCAGAGAAAGAGGTTTGAAAACACGGAGACTCACTTGTTATTGTGTTCTTTTCTCTTTTTTTTTAGATCCGTATATACGCATTAAGGTATGAAACGCGAGTATTGATGGTGTTTGCCACCGAATCGCCGGTTCTTCCCTCTCTATGTATCAAAGGCGTAGGCAAATAATGGTATCACGGGAAATTTTCCTAACCTCGCTTCCAACCTTTGTGTGATCATTCCTTCACAAGTAGAATAATGGGATCGCTGGAAATTTTCCTAGCCCTCTACTCAGAAGAAAATCATTTCATCTTTTATGCTCTTATTTATAAACTTGTAACAGGGGAGAGAGATACCATTACTTTAAACACATGGGTTCCTTTGTCAGATATGAATGAGGAATCAAGCTCTATGGACATCAACCACATCGAAGAAGTGCAAAAATTTGGCTCAAGCTTTAGAAGAACTCTGCTGAAAACACGGGCGTTTTCTAGTTAACTGCTCAGCCTTTGGATTTTTCATTAGTCCGATCCAGAACTGATTCTGTAACACTGGTCACTCAAAAGCAAAGTCAGAACAATAGATTCAAGAAAAAGATCATTATCTCCAACAAATTTTGACTTAATAAAACGATTTTTGACTCAAAAACGACTGACTCTAAGAAAAACAAAAACATTGTCAGCAACTACCTCCCCCGGACTTGAACAACACTGTCCCTAGTGTTATTTAGCCTAGAGTTGGTAAAAGAAATCAGTAAAACTAAGTGGAGTGGTGAAAATCGAAGAGGTTACCCGAGATGGTGATGAGTGTCGATCGATACAGCACTGGTATCGATCCATACCAGTCGCTGATCGACAGAAAATCCTCTTGTCAACGACAAAGATCCAATTGTGCCCAAAAATTGTGTCAAACGATCCAAATGTGTTATGGTTAGCACTGTTAGATCACTCAAACACAAGTCATAAGCAACAAAAGATCATAAAAGCATAAGTTCCACAAAGTTCAAAATGATAAAGTGCTGACAAAACGACTCAAAATATCAAAAGAAAAAGAAAAAGAAAAGAAAAACAAACGTGAAACCAGATAGAAGGAGGACTAATCCTCCGCAGAGTCCATCCTGAGGTGGTGAGCGTGGTGAACGAGGACGAGACGGTGCAATGCAGCCGCAGCGAGACAAAGTGGCAATGGCACTCCAAATGCTCTGAAAACTCTCGACAACGTATCGCTGAAACGAATCCATCTCCATCGCAGGTGGCGTAGGAAGAGGAGGTCCAGGAGCAGGTCCGCGTCTGGCGCATCGTGATCGACCTCCAGCAAGGTCAGGGACAGGCTCATCCTCAGTAGCAGCAGGATGAGGGCCTCCAGATGAGGCGCCTCGACGCAGACGAGATGCAGTGGCAACCGATAAGTCCCTCGGATCAGGAGTGAAACGTAGCTGAAGAGGATCGTCACCAATATCGGTCAGAGCTGTGTTGGGGAGCTAAATCAGAAAGTCCCCATCAGAGTTGCTGAAACACCAACGTCGGGTTGGCTTCCGCCACCTCAGGTTCTGCAAGTGCTGCTCATCCATGAGATCGCGTGCAGTGATAATCGAGCAGGACGCAATACTGATCCCGAAATGATGAAAGATGGGAGTGAGAAGACTACCCACTGTCTCTGTCTTCCGACCTGTACCTCCACGACTTGAGAATGGCTTGGTCTTCAGCAAGGCCATGTGATGAGCGAACACAACGCCTAAGTTTACCTCAAGGTTCAGCTCAGGCCACTCGTAGGCGTCGTCCGCAATGAAGACCCCAATACCCATGGATAGTATAAGAAGCTCGGACAACCGCATCTTGTTTGGCTCCATCTTGCATAGGATGGTGTTGCTCAGAATCCTGACCAAGCAACACAGAATAGGGTGTCGCACATCCATATGTGTAGAGGTCCTAGAGTGATAAACTCCATTCCCGATCTGCTCCTAGAAAGCCTGAACATCAAGGAAGTGTGATGGAAGCTCGACCTTGCTGAAGTCCCTCCTGAAACCATAAATGTCGCAGAGATCTGGCAATGACAACCTGTAGCGCACACCCCGAATCAGAAAGGTTAAAGTGCCCTCCTGTGCGTCCTTGTGGACCTCATCACTGTAGTAGACGCGAACCGTCGCGAGAAACTGGCGCATTAGGTCAGGGAAAAGATCGAACTGCCTAGTAGGCATGTTCCCCAAACCAATCTTCTGAATCAAACGATCAAGCTCCTGATCAATGCCCAATCGCCGCATAGTGGGAATGTCGACGAACCTGGTGGGCTTCATGTCTACATGCTGCCAGGCGTTGTAAAACAAAGAGTCATAATCGTCCCAAACCTCAGAGATAGGCCTGTAGACGCAGTCGTCACTATCAGAGACCTCCCTAGCTGTTCCATTAATGGTATCGATCAATACTTGTAGCAAGTTTCTGCGCCTTAGTCGCGTGGATGGTGTCGATCGATACCGGTTGGGTGTCGATCGATACTGCTCGTCAGAATCTGCTTCACGTGAAACACAAGACACAAAACCAAAAACAAAATAGAAAAACAAAGTATGTACAGACTCACCAGTGGGTTGCCTCCCACCAAGCGCTTGTTTAACGTCACGAGCTTGACGTTACTGACGTTCAGGCAGTGGGTGCATCAGCCAGAGGCACAATGTGTCCGTCTGGAATCTCGTCGTTCGCCCAATAGTGTTTTACCCTCTGTCCATTGACAGTGAACTCCTTTCCTTCAGCACTTATCAGCACAACTGCTCCATGTGGTCGGACTTCCTTGATGGTGAAGGGACCTGACCAACGAGAACGCAATTTTCTAGGAAACAATTGCAAACGAGAGTTATACAGAATTACCTGGTCATTGGGTTCAAAGTGGCGAGAGAGGATTTTCTTGTCGTGATACGCCTTAGTCCTCTCCTTGTATAGCTTCGAATTTTCATAGGCAAAGTGCCTAATTTCATCCAGCTCGTTCAGTTGAACCAATCGCCTCTCTGCAGCAGGCTTGATGTCAAACTTCATCAGTTTGGTAGCCCATGCTGCCTTGTGCTCGATCTCGACTGGAAGGTGACACGCTTTCCCATACAGCAAATGAAACGGTGTAGTCCTGAGTGGCGTCTTGAAAGCAGTCCTATAAGCCCACAGTCAATCATCCAGCTTTGCAGACCAATCCTTCCGAGTAGTACCCACTGTCTTTTCTAGAATCTCATTGATTTGCCTGTTGGATACCTCAACCTGCCCACTCGTCTGAGGATGATAAGGAGTAGCGACACGATGATTCACACCATGCTTCTTCAACAGCTTCTCGAAGACCTTGTTAATAAAGTGAGTGCCACCATCACTAATAACAATACGAGGTACTCCAAATCGAGGGAAAATAATGAGCTTAAACAACTTAAGAACCACTGAAGAGTCGTTGGTTGGACTAGCAATAGCTTCCACCCAGTTGGACACATTGTCCACAACAACCAGAATGTACCCGTTCCCATGTGATGAAGGAAAAAGACCCATAAAATCAATGCCCCAGCAATCAAAAACTTCCACCTTAAGGATGAAGTTCTGTGGCATCTAATGTAGCTTACTGATCTTCCCTCTCCTTTGACAGACATCACACTCTGAGATGAAGGCATGAGCATCCTTAAACATCGTAGGCCACCAAAAGCCTGCTTGAAGGACCTTGGACACTGTCTTGAAAGTAGCAAAGTGTCCAGCATACTCAGACCCATGACAATGGTACAACACCCCTGGTACCTTAGACTCTGCAATACATCTCATGTACATCCCATCAGAACAGTGCTTGTACAAGTAAGGCTCATCCCAGAAGAATCTCCTTACGTAACGCATGAACTTCTTCCTGTCATACTTCTTAAGGTGCCTAGGCTCGTTAGTTGCCGCAAGATAATTGGCGATATCAGCATACCAAGGTCGAGCAGGAGTAGCTACAACAGCTAGAAACTCCTCAACACCCAAGTGATCCATAGGCAAAAATGGTCTGGCTGTCGACGGGTATCGACCGATACTAGGTGAGTATCGATCGATGCTGAGACCTGCAGCTCGTGAAAAGTGCAGATTTTTGGTAAAAACTCAATGAAACCCAGTCTCGATGAAGTAAATGTTCTCCTTAGGTAGGAAATCATCAATAGGCACGTCTTCATCGATCCTCATCCTCGAGAGATGATCTGCAACTCCGTTCTCGACGCCCTTTCTGTCCTTGACTTCGATGTCGAAACCTTGGAATAAAAGGACCCAACGACATAGGCGAGGCTTGAGATCCTGGTTTTGCAGCAAGTACTTGAGAGCTGGATGATCTGCAAGTAACTCCTTCTCTGTGGTGCTATAGTTCCTCTAAGCCAACGTTCTGCTGGCATAGTAGATAACATGAAGTTTCTTGTCCTTCCTCTGACCCAGAACTGATCCAACTGCAAAATCGCTCGCGTCGCACATAACCTCAAAAGGTAGATTCCAATCCGGAGGTTGGACAATAGGAGCACTCACCAAGGCTTTCTTAATCTTCTCAAAAGCTACAAGGCAATCAGGGGTGAAATCAAATGTGACTTCCTTGCATAATAGGGCGGTGAGTGGGCGTGCAAGCTTGGAGAAGTGCTTGATGAAACGTCGATAAAACCCAGCATGACCAAGGAAGCTTCGAATGTCCTTCACAGATTTCGGTGGTTGTAGGCTTGTCATGACTTGAATCTTGGCTTTGTCAACCTCGATCCCAGCCTTAGAAACCTTGTGCCCAAGAACGATGCCCTCCTGAACCATAAAATGACATTTTTCCCAATTAAGGACCAAGTGTTTCTCCTCGCATCTTTGTAGCACTTTGCACAAGTTATCCAGACAGTTCTTGAATGACGATCCATAAACTGAAAAATCATCCATGAACACCTCCATATACTCCTCAATCATGTCTGTGAAGATAGACATCATACACCTCTGAAATGTCGCTGGAGCGTTACATAATCCAAATGGCATTCTGCTGTAGGCGAATTTGCCATAAGGACATGTAAAGGTCGTCTTCCCCTGATCCTCTGGATGTATAGGAATCTGGAAAAAGCTTGAGTACCCATCGAGGAAACAGTAGTATGGGTGACTTGCTAACCTCTCCAGCATATGGTCAATGAATGGCAATGGGAAGTGATCTTTCCTTGTGGCCGCATTCAACTTCATATAGTCAATACACATTCGATGACCAGTGATCATCCCCGTAGGAATCAGCTCGTCCCTCTCGTTCTTCACCACAGTGATTCCTCCTTTCTTAGACACAACGTGAACTAGGCTGACCCAAGAACTGTCTGAGATGGCATAAATGATCCCTGCTTCCAACAGCTTCATCACCTCCTTTCTGACCACTTCCTTCAGTTTCGGATTCAGCCTCCTCTGATGCTCGATTGAAGCCTTTGACTCGTCCTCAAGATGAATCTTGTGCATGCATAGATCTGGGGAGATACCTGAAATGTCATCAAGAATAGCCGAGAGCTTTGCGATACTTGCGCAGCTTGCTCAGCAGTAAGTGATATCCTCATACTTTACATGTTCTAGCATGCATGTTCGTTAGAAGTTTTGTGTGATTTGCATACTTATCATTGTTTTATCTCGCATTTTAGTCTTCAATAGGAATTAGGATGTTGTGCATTAAGTCCTAGCGTGTCTCGCATGCTTCTACGGTGGGTCGGTATGGAGACAGGAGAGAATACCGATCCACAACTCGTTTTACACCGACCCAGAATCGATCGGCGTACCCTCCCAGAACTCCAAGTCTTCGAACGGCACGTTTCCAAGTGACTCACACCGCCCCATCCTGGAGCGGTACGGTGGGTCGGTATGGAGACAGGAGAGAATACCGACCCAGACAGGAATTCACACCGACCGGCACCAACGCACAAGGAAAATTAGTGCCGACCCATCCCGGGTCAGTACTAATCAAGCGGCACTAATATCTGCCGGCTAAAAACCATACCGTACACGACCCGACACATCCCGCGTTCGACCAGACTTCGCTTTAGCCGGCTAAAACTCATCCCGCACTAGAACCAGCATGCCTCGCATCGGCAACCTCACGATGAGGATTAGTATTGACCCGTTCTGGGTTGGTACTAACTGAGCGGCACAAAAACCCAGCACGCACATATCAATTCCTGCCGGCTAAAGCTCATCCCGTATGCGACCCAACGTGTCCCGTATCGACCCAATTTCACTTTAGCCGTCCAAAACAGCATCCAGCTTCCATTCCACCAGCACAGAAGATTAGTGCCGAGCGGTTTGTACCGACCCAAAACCGGTCGGTACAAACCTGTATTTTCAGGATTTTGCCTAGACCCGACCGGGTCAATACCCGGTTTGTTCCGGTTCGCACTATTCACTATAAATACCAGAAAAACCTAATTTTCATTAGGTCTCTTTTTATGCTAAAAACCTCCTTTGAGCGTTCTAAGTATTTTTGTAAGAGAGATTCTTCTTTTTAATTTATGCAATCTAAGTTTGTCTCTTAATCCTTTCTTCTCATATCTCATTTCTTAATTATCTAATCATCTAATCATGGGATTTAACATGTTTTTCATAGAATTTGTTGAGTCCATTATGATTAGTGAGTAGTCTCCTAGGATCTAGGAATGGGTTAGGATTATGTGACTTCCATGGATGATTTATGATGCTTAGGGATAGATAATCAGTTTCCTACTCTTAGGGAGTGTGTTTAATGCTTGATTGTGCTTGAGAAAGTCAAAAGACTAGCAAAAGTCATAGTACATGGTATAGTGAGTTATTGATACCTCATATACTACATGGTATAGTGAGTTATTGATACCTCAAAAGACTTGCAAAAGTCATAGTATCAATTTGGCGCCGTTGCCGATTGGGTTTAGATTTCGACATTAAGATTTAGGTTCTTCTTGAGATTACATCTTATTTTTCCTTTTGGTTACTAATCTCGTTTGCTTTCTATTACTCTCTCTCGATCTTGTAGGTGTATGCATACCCGTTCTCGAGGCAAGAACAACCTAGTTCAAGCACGGGATGACATTCACTTATTGGACCTCGGGGTTAGAGCAAGGAGAGCACGTGTTAGACAACATCAAGTCGAGAACAACATGGAGCACTTCGACGAGGTTCCACTCGGGAACGTTCATGACAACGTGGACAACCTTCCTCACCAACGGCAAGGTGGTAATGGAAACCACCACGGCCAAGGAGGGAACTACCACAACCCTAACCCACCCGCCCAAAACGTGAGAGCTCCAAACCACCCTCCTAGAGCTCAAAACGTAGTTGGCGCGGGTGATGCCCCGAATGCTCACCGG
Source organism: Eutrema heterophyllum (assembly GCA_002933915.1). Lineage (NCBI taxonomy): Eukaryota > Viridiplantae > Streptophyta > Magnoliopsida > Brassicales > Brassicaceae > Eutrema > Eutrema heterophyllum. Next base: position 25,530 of record PKMM01020319.1, read on the forward strand.
AATCGCCAAGGAATCCAAGCTCCTCCGGTCGTGAACAACAACTTCGAGGTCAAAGCCGCTTTGATTAACATGGTACAAAACAACAAGTTTCACGGCTTGGCCATGGAGGATCCTCTTGACCACATCGATCAATTCGATCGAATATGCGGTTTAACGAAGATGAACGGTGTCAAGTTGAGACTTTTTCCTTTCTCTCTCGGTGATAAAGCTCATCAATGGGAGAAAAGCCTTCCTCAAGGCTCGATCACCACTTCAGATGATTGCAAAAGAGCGTTTCTCGCTAAATTCTTCTCCCCTTCAAGAACCGCAAAGCTACGAAACGAGATCTCTAGTTTCACTCAACGGAACCATGACTCTTTTAATGAAGCTTGGGAGAGATTTAGAGGTTACACCACCCAATGTCCACACCACGGGTTCTCGGACGCCTCACTTTTGAGTACCTTATACCGTGGTGCTTTGCCAAAGATTAAGATGCTTCTTGATACGGCATCCAATGGAAATTTCTTGGCAAAGGACGTTAATGAAGCCATGGAGCTTGTTGAGAACCTAGCTCAAAGCGATGGTACTTATGGTGACGACTACGACCGTGACACAAGAACAACTAGTGATTTTTATGAGAACAAACGGGCTAAGGATATGAAGGCGCTCAATGAGAAGATGGATAAACAAGCTTCTATGATGGACAAGCAAGCCACCTTGATCGATAAACTCCTAGTAGCTTCCCGAAAATCGATTAGCTTTGTGGATGCTTATGATGAGAACCAAGGCTATATTGAGGAGGATGCGGCATCTACCAATTTTGAGGAAGTTAACTATGTTGGGAACCAAGGGAACTACCAACGGGGTAGATTCAACAACAACTACCGAAACCACCCTAACTTCTCTTACCGGAACCCAAATGTAGAGAATCCACAAGATCAAGTGTACCCTCAACAAAACCAAGGCAACCAAGGTGGTCAACAAAGAAACTTCCCTTCTCAACAACAAGGTCATGGTTCCAACAACCAAGGCTATGTCCCCAAGAACCAAGGCGGGTTTCAAGCCAAAGCACCTTTCGTTGCCCCACCCGGTTTTCAACAAGGCTTTGTCCCACAAGGTCAAGCAACTACGTCTAAACCGCAAAAGCTTGACTTGAACACCATGTTTCAACAACTTCTCAAGGGACAAGCGGAGATCAATACAAGGGTGGACTGTTCTTACAACGATCTTAATTCCAAGCTTGAGACATTGAACTCCAAGGTTAAGCAACTCGAAAGCAAGGGAACCGCTTCTTCTTCACGGTCACAAGGTCAACTACCGGGAAAGCCCGAGACCAACCCCAAGGAGTATGTCAACGCCATNCCAACAATTACTAAAGGGACAAGCGGAGATCAATACGCGGGTAGATTGCTCATACAACGACCTCAACACCAAGATTGAGGCTTTGAACTCCAAGGTAAAACAAATGGAGACCAAAGGTGTTACTTCCTCTTCACGACAACAAGGTCAACTTCCGGGCAAGTCCGAGACCAACCCCAAGGAGTATGTCAACGCCATTGCCCTACGGAGTGGTACGGTTTTGCCAACTAGAGTAGCTCTTCCTAATCTCAACGAGGACATTGAGAACCAAAGTGGGGGGGGGGGGTGGAACTTCAAGAAGATGAAGACTTGGTTGAAGACGTGGTAGTGAGAGATCAAAACAAGGGTAAAGAGGCTAAAAAGGTCAAGCCTAAGCCGAAGAAGAATGTGTTTGTTCTTAAGCTGTACGTTCCTAAGCTACCATTTCCCGGGCGATTCAAAAAGCAATTGTTGGAAAAGTACAAGACGGTGTTTGATATGCAAATGGAGAAAGTGGAGCTTGCAATGCCATTGGTTGATGCCTTTCTACTTGTACCCCAATATGCTAAATTTCTCAAGGATGCGGTAAGGGAAGAGCAAAAGAGATGGGATCCATGGTGATTTTGAATCATGAATGTAGTGCCATCATCCAAAAAAACGTGGTACCCAAGAAGCTTGGAGATCCCGGTTCCTTCACTCTACCGTGTTCTCTAGGTTCTCTAGCATTCGATAATTGTCTTTGTGATTTTGGTGCTAGTGTGAGTCTAATGCCGTTTACCGTTGCTAAGAGATTGGGATTCACGAAATACAAAGCTTGTAGGATCTCCTTGGTCCTTGCGGATAGAAGCTTGAAGACTTGCCAGTCGCGGTTGGAGATTTCATTGTTCCAACGGATTTTGTAGTCTTGGAGATGGACGAGGAACCAAAGGACCCGTTGATCTTTGGAAGACCCTTCTTGGCGACCGCGTGAGCGATCATCGATGAGAGGAAAGGCAAGATTGACTTGCACTTGGGTAAAGATGAGGTTCTTGAGTTCAACATCAACGCCGTCATGAAGAAGCACACAATTGACGGTCAATGCTTTTACATCGAGGTCATGGACGAATTGGCGGATGAACTACTCGAATAGTTGAATCTTGAAGATGGCTTGCAAGTTGCTTTGACTAAGGCCCAAGGTGAACATGGGTACTTGAATGAGGAAAGTGAAGGGTACAAGTTGATCCTGGACTCGCACAAGCCAATGGTTAAGGAAACTTCATTCATTGATTTGGGTCATCAAGGGTTGAAGTGTGAAGACGGTTCTACATTGGGTTTGGTACAAGAAAGCTTTGCTTTGGAAATGGAGCAAGATGAGAACGTGGTGGAGGCTAGCAATGGTGAGTCTAGCATGGATGACGATTGGAGTGAGCTCAAGGCGCCTAAGGTGGACCTCAAACCGCTCCCTAAAGGGCTAATGTACGTTTTCTTAGGTCCCAATGAGTCTTATAAAAGCATTAAGAAAATTTAGTAGGGCAATTGGATACTCTCTAAGTGACATTAAGGGTATCTATCCATCTCTTTGCACACATAGGATCCATCTAGAGAGCGAATCGATGACTTCCATTGAACACCAACGTAGGTTGAATCCTAATTTGAAAGAGGTGGTCAATAAAGATATTCTAAAGCTCTTAGATGCTAGGGTTATCTATCCTATCTCTGATAGTGCATGGGTATCCCCGGTTCATGTAGTGGCTAAAAAGGGTGGAATCACGGTGATAAAAAACGACAAGAATGAGTTAATACCAACTAGGACTATCACCGGTCATAGGATGTGCATTGACTATCGTAAACTTAACTCCGCCAGTAGGAAAGATCACTTCCCTCTTCCTTTCATTGATCAAATGCTTGAGAGACTTGTCAATCACCCGTTTTATTGCTTTTTAGATGGTTATTCGGGATTCTTTCAAATCCCAATTCACCCAAATAACCAATTCACCTTTGCTTATCGAAGGACGCCATTTGGACTATGTAACGCACCCGCCACATTTCAAAGGTGCATGATGTCGAATTTTTCGGATCTAATTGAGGAAATAGTCGAGGTCTTTATGGACGACTTCTCGGTCTATGGCTCCTCGTTTTCTTCTTGCTTGTCAAATCTTTGTAGGGTTCTTACGAGGTACGAGGAGACGAACTTGGTGTTGAATTGGGAGAAATGCCACTTTATGGTGCGGGAAGGCATCGTCCTAGGACACAAGATCTCGGAACGGGGTATAGAGGTAGACAAGGCCAAGATAGAGGTGATGGTTAGCTTGGAGCCGCCCAAGTCGGTCTAAGACATTCGATCTTTCTTAGGACATGCGGGATTCTACCGAAGGTTCATCAAAGATTTCTCGAAGATCACAAGGCCTGTCACTAGGCTACTATGCAAAGAAGTTGAGTTCGTTCTTGATGAGGAGTGTATGGTGGCGTTCTTGGAGATAAAGAAAGCGTAGGTTAGTGCTCCCATAGTCCAAGCCCCGGATTGGGATCTTCCTTTTGAGATTATGTGTGACGCGAGTGACTTCGCGGTTGGAGCCGTTTTAGGGCAAAGGAAGGACAAGAAGACCAATGTCATCTACTATGCGAGTAGGACCTTGGATGACACCCAAGCTCGGTATGCTACTACAGAGAAGGAGTTATTGGCGGTGGTTTTCGCCATGGAAAAGTTTCGGTCCGATGTTGTAGGTTCAAAGGTGATTGTCTGCACAGATCACGCGGCCTTGAGATACATTCACGCCAAGAAAGACACAAAGCCAAGGCTACTCCGTTGGATCTTACTCCTACAAGAGTTTGACTTGGAGATAGTTGACAAGAAAGGAATAGAAAATGGAGTAGCGGATCACTTATCTAGAATGAAGATTGAGGACCTCGTCCCAATTGATGACAAGCTCGCCGAGGAGAGTCTCATGGTTGTTAGCGTGTTGAGAAAGGGGATCGAGGCCGTGAAAGGTATCGAAAGTGCTAGCGGTCTAGAAGGTGATAAGCTCCCTTGGTACGCGGACTTGGTTAACTACTTGGCATGCGGAAGAGAGCCGCCAAGGTTAGAAGGGTACAAGAGGAAGAAGTTCTTCCATGATGTCACTCGGTTCTACAAATTGTGCTCGGATAGTCTATACCGACGGTGCATTCCGGAAGAAGAAGTTAATGAGATTTTGTTCCATTGTCACGGTTCAACATATGGCGGTCACTTTGCCTCATTCAAGACGGCGACAAAGGTCCTCCAATCCGGTTTTTGGTGGCCGAGTCTATTCAAAGATGCACATGCTTTTGTTTCCACTTGTGACGCTTGCCAAAGAAAGGGGAATATTAGTAGAAGAGACGAGATGCCTCAAAACCCGATCCTCGAAGTAGAACTTTTCGACGTGTGGGGCATAGATTTTATGGGACCGTTCCCCTCTTCATATGGGAACCAATATATATTGGTGGTGGTGAATTATGTATCTAAATCGGTCGAGGCGATTGCTAGCCCGACGAACGATGCAAAGGTGGTACTCAGGTTGTTTAAGACAATAATCTTCCCGCGGTTTGGTGTCCCAAGGGTGCTAATAAGTGATGGAGGGAGCCATTTGATATGCTCAAATTAATACCCTAAAAGTACTAAAGCAGTTGTTGCAGTATAGTTAGGGGTCAAACACAAGAACTCCAGAATTCACACAATAGATTGTATAGTTTCGAATTAAGCTAAACCAGAAAGATGTAATCGAAAGCAAGTACGTAAATTAAACAAGTTGTGAATCAATTGGAAGGAAGATAGGCTCAGGGTATTTCTCAGGAATTCAATGAATGTAGATAAACTAACTAACAGGATTCAGATTTAGCGCGGTTCTAGAACTCAAATCACTAAAGTATAGCTAACCAACTCTCGTTGCGAAAACTATCTAAGTCTAAATCCTAGAATTCTAAATCTCTTTGCGAATCCTAAAGTCTAAACCAGCTTTTATTTCAAGTTTGATATGTTCACAAAACAACTAAACCAAATCTCTTTGCGAATAGTTATTTTGCTCACCCTAGGTTCTATCAGGTAATTAATCGCATTCTCGTGCCTAATCAATTATCCTAAGATCTAAGTTCTAGATTCCTGAACCTAAAATTAGCTATGGGAACAACCTATGGTGAAGAACTAATTCAGATGGTGAATCCTAATTATTCAATTAACCTAACATTCAGAGAAAACCCTTATGAGAACCCTGAACCTAACACTGGATCTACTCAGACATGAAGATTGAAACAATAAACATGATTGAATAGATCGTCAAAGAAATCAAA
>PKMM01020319.1:36731-47639 GCA_002933915.1 Eutrema heterophyllum
GTATCGATCGATACTGACTAGTATCGGTCGATACTCACTGCAGCAAGACACGAGTCGCGACTTTTATGAAGAGTTGAAGAATTGCAAAATTGCCCAGAAGACTTTATTATTTACAATTTAGCCCAAAACGTGTTTTAGGAGTTTAAGTTACGTTTGTAAGCCACTTTGGCTAGGAGGTTTTGATTACACTTGATTACGCTTTATTCTACTCTGGTTTTTTAGAGAGATTTGTTACAGGGTTTTTGGAGAGACAATTCTGAACTCCTTGTTTCTTATTTTCTTTTATGCAATTCTATTCAATCTATGATTTCTGTTTCATTAATCATGTCTGAGTAGATCCCTTGTTAGGTTCAGGGTTCTCATAAGGATTTTCTCTGAATGTTAGGTTAATTGAATGATTAGGATTCACCATCTGAATTGGTTCTTCACCATAGGTTGTTCTCATAGCTAATTCTAGGTTGACGAATCTAGAACTTAGATCTTAGGATAATTGATTAGGCACGAAAGTGCGATTAATTACCTGATAGAACTTAGGGTGAGCAAAATAACTATTCGCAAAGAGATTTGGTTTAGTTGTTTTGTGAACATATCAAACTTGAACTAAAAGCTGGTTTAGACTTTAAGATTCGCAAAGAGATTTGGAATTTAAGGATTTAGACTAAGGTAGTTTTCGCAACGAGAGTTGGTTAGCTATACTTTAGTGATTTGAGTTCAAGAACCGCGCTAAATCTGAATCATGTTAGTTAGTTTATCTACATTCATTGAATTTCCTGAGAAATACCCTGAGCTTATCTTCTTCCAATCGACTTACAACTTGTTTACTTTACGCACTTGCATTTAATTTCATTGTTTGGTTTAACTTAATTCAGATCTATATAATCTATTGCGTGAATTCTAGAGTTCTTGTGTTCGACCCCTACATATACTACAACAACTGCTTTAATACTTATAGGGTATTAATTTGAGCATATCAAAGAGGTAAGGCCATATGGGGCCATCGTCCTCGTGAACAAGAAAATGGAAGAATTCGTTGCAAATGGGCAAAGGCTCAAGCCATATCTAGCCAATGACTTCATTGGAGAAGGGACCTCACTCCCTCTCGATGACGTTCCACCTTTCGCCTAAGCGGGTAACCAAAGTCAAACTTCGGGACTCTAAACAAAATGCTCTTGGGAGACAACCCAAGCCTATCCATTGTATATACTTCTAGTTTTAAGTTTTTTTGTCTTTTCTAGATCTTTTTGATGTTTTGTTTAAGTATTGATAGGATCTTGGCGGGCTGCGAAGTCTTGGACCGATGGTGATGACGATCGCAAAAGAATAGGCTGCGAAAACAGTGAATACGGAGGACCATACCGCCCCATCCTGGGTCGGTATGGTGGATCGGCATCGCGCCAGGAGGCTATACCGACCGAGTGCGCCGAGCAAGAACGGATCGGCATAAGTCGAAGAGAAGGGATCCGAAAAATCATGCCGACCGATCCCTAGCCGGTACTAGTGAGGTGGTACAACGAAAGCTCTTATTCCGCTCAGTTAGTACCGCACTAAGATGGATCGGTACCGTGAGAAATCCCTGCCGAGTAACTTCTAGCCGAGACTTCTCCAACCTGAAACAGTTTTAGCCTAGGGAATGCACCGGATGCAGTTTTTAGCCGGCTAAAAGGAGAAGGAGATACACCAATGGCGTAAGGAAGAAGTTTAGTGCCGGATGGTTAGTACCGGCCAAGAACCGAACAGTGCAACACAGAAAAATTTCCCCCGATCGACCTCCAGCCGACACAATTCCCACTCGGGCAAGTTTTTAGCCGAGACGATCTCTCCGAGGACAAGTTTTAGCCGAAGGATTAGTGCCGGATGACTTGTACCGAACCAAAATGGATCCATACTAAGAAAAACCTCAGTACCGCTTGATCAGTGCTGATCTATGACGGGTCGGTGTGGAGCAAAACCTCCGTACCGCTTGATCAGTGCCGATCTATGACGGGTCGGTGAGGAGCAAAACCTTCGTACTGCGCAACCTATGCCGATCAAGGATCGAACGGTGGGGAGAAAACAGCTTGTACTGATCGACTTGTGTCGAGCGAAGACGGATCGGTATGGAAAAGTCAACGCGGGTCAACAATTTGCATGCGCATTTTTCTCCAACCCAGGCCCGTCTGATCCGACCCGACGCGATAAAACCCTTCTTCTCCGGCTAAGTCTATCGCGCCTCATCTCTTTTTCTCTCTCGATTTCCTTGTTTCTTCCATAACTTTTGCTCTAGTCACTCAAATTTAGCGATTCAAAGTGCTGTGAACTCGATTTTCCCCCCTCTTTTTGGATTCAGCATCGTTTTTGTCGATTAAACATTCATCACAAAGGTATTTCACCGAAAATTTCGTGATTTTTGCTCTATGAGTTAAAACTCCATGGGAGTATTTGTGTGATGCACCTAGATCGATTTTAGCCTTGGGGTTTGCTAGGAAGTGATTGAATTGCTGGTTTCTTTAAGCTGGAATGTGAAGTTGATGGAGAATTTGGGAATTTGTGTTCTTGATTTTTAGTGGAGATTTGATGGAAAAGTGCATATTTGATGAAGAATTCTTGAGATTTTAGGAGTTTAATCTAAGAGCTCTAGTCTAATGGATTGATTTGTTGAATTAAACTCCTTCTTTCTCACGGCATTTATCTCCACTTTGTTTCTCATCATCGATCTTGAGTTCCACTTCCACGAGACTAATGATTTCTTCGCGATATTGTAGGAACGATGGGATGAACGAGAGCCGCCACGAGGAACGATGAAGCTCAAGCTCAAGCTCAACCTCAAGCTCAGGCCGCGGGTAATGAAATGGTTGTTGCATCAAGTTCTCGAGCTAAGAAACCCGTCGATGCGGCAAATGCCAAAGCTAAAGGTAAGAAAATAGCCATTGCCGAAAAACCCACAGGCAAAAAAAAAGAAAAGAGCGCGGCTAAAGACAAGGGTAAAGCCGTTGCTATTCCGGATCCTCCAACCACGGAACAATGCTTCGAGAAGCTTATTGACATGGATTTCGAGCAAGGTCGTTTCGCGGATGTTGTTGTGCTAGAGAAGATGGGAATTCTCGAAGACGTGGCAAAAATCTTCGATACCATGGGTCTTGGACGATTTTTACACATGAAGGAGCAAGCCCATCACGTTGCTACATGCCAATTCCTCTCTTCTCTCAAGGTGGCCTTCTACGACGAGCATCACAAGAAGTCAAACCCCCAAACCGGGTTGGAGAGATTAAGTTTGAGGTGAATGGCCAAGACTATCGGATGACCTTCCATGAAATTTGTCAGATATTCGGTTTCCGTGAAGAGGGAACTAGCGGGAGCCCGTACTTTCATTACCCCAAGAACGAGCTTAAGCGGGTATGGGATACCATTGGCTATGGAGATTATCACCCGGGTGGAAACAAAACCACTCACATCCGTAACCCGGCGATTCGATATGTACACAAGGTGCTAGCCCATATGTTCTTCGCCAAAGTGGAGTTCGGTACGGTTACACTCGACGAACTCAAGTTGATGGCTCTCGGGTTAAGACCTCTTCTCCCGGTTTTCCCCAACGGGACGGTTTTCAAAGGGAGCGAGAGGACCCCGTCTCTCGCGACTCTCTTGGTGCGACGTTTCTCAAAGGGAGCGAGATGCTTATGGGCGTCATAAGCATTGGTTGGCTTGTGACGCCCATTCTAAAAGCAAAGGGGGTAAAATTGCCGTATACAAAGGTGGAGTGGAATTTGATGGATGAGGTGTATCTCATACACACAAGGTTCCTCAAGGGAAGGATCGGACCATTGCTCGCTTACAACGTCAAACTCGGTGAAGCGGTGCAAGTTTTGCTACCCACTGCGGATCTCACTTGCCTTCAGAACCGGCGGAACATCACGTTCTACCCCACCAAGGACAACCTCTACAACCCAGCAATGGATCCACCTATCGGCCTACCTCGCAAGGAAAAGGCCGAGAAGAGTAAGACTTCGAGGGCAAGTGTGACCGAAGAACCCTCCGACTCCGAAGACGACGCCGCTAACCCACCACTTCCTATGCCCACCTACGGGAGTGAGCGTTACCATTTTGAGCCGTTCGATGGAGCGATGGGCGACCCCGCCACTCGACACGCACACCATCAAACGAGACTCCTCCAACGGTGGTGCAAGTGGCAAGACCGGTCGATGAGGAAGATGGCAAAGACGATCAAGAGTTTGAAGAAGACAATCAAGGAGCTTAAGGCAAAGGGCTCTTGCAAAATGGGTGGTGACAGCCGCGAGGAGGCACGGGCCACAAACTGCCGTGAGATTGGCGAGGGCTCGCATGGCGGCGAATTGATGGACCATGAGGAGGCATGTCGTTCCTTAGCACGTAGAGAGAAGGCGGAAAAACGGAAGGCCATGAGATCTCCATCACCGTGCTCTAGCAACCCCTCCTTCTCAATGGGGTCCTCTTTCTCGTCTCTAGACTTTTAGGTACACTCCAAAACACCTTGTACATAGTTTTTAAATTCTCTTGAGTCTTGCATTGTATAGTTATTTTTGTCTTTTATCTTTGGTTCTTCCTTTGAATTTATTTCACACCGGGACGGTGTGATTTAAGTTTGGGGGAAGGACCGGTTTCTAATCATGTTTATTTTGATCTTATTTTTCTATTCTGCATTTTGAAGTCCCATGCGTTCATGCATTCATCTAAGGCATAAAAAAAAAAAAAAAAAACCAAAAAAATCAAAAAGTTTGAAAATTTTGAAAACACAAAAAGAAAACATGTAGTTGCATTTCATAAGTAGGATCGAGTCTAGTAACATTTAGACCGCATTGCACGTGCATAGGGAGCAATGATGATTTTTCCTTGTAGAGTATCATTTTAAGAGCTCGGTCCAATGTCCTCGTTGCTTGTTGTTCGATGCTTTTGATCTCGTGTTGAAATCAAGGTGAACCATATTTCGATCTTGCGTTTCATTACTAGGGTCTTAGCTAAAGCAAGTCTTCATTTGATTTCAATCTTACCTAAGTGAAAACCGTAATTTTGACAATGAATTAGCATGCTTGTGCATTGTATAGTGAATTCATGGTTACCATATACATACTTGGGCTCTCTTATCCTTTCCACCACTCTTTTGCTAGTCCAAGTAGCCGATCCCCATCATTGGAACGGTTCACCATACCCTTAACCTACCCTCATTTCAAGCCAAAATCTCTAGTGTGCGCATGTGAGGCCTAATTTTTCGAGTAAGCTTGGCAAAAAGTGTTGAGTTTAGGTCGACAAGGAGAGGTTCGCATGTAGATCTAGCCGAACATCAAGGGCTAGACTAGGTTAGGCTTGTGGGAAAGGGAAGTCTTGGGTTTGGTGCGGACAAAATGGTGTGACTAATGGGATTGTGGATAAGAAGGAAGTGAGTTCAAAAGAAGGAACTGAAGGTGAAGGAGGAATGCAATATCGTAATGTGGGTTAGTGCAAGATAACAAGATTAGCTCTTAGCAATAGTTATAGCCTCATAAAAAAAAAAAAAGGGGAAAAAGCCAAAAATTGGTTAAGACATCAAATGATGAAAGATGAGGCAAGGAAAATAAAAAGAAAGAAAAGAAGAGCTAAGGAATCAACAAGAGAAGCACAAAACCACAAGATTCAATGGAGAAGAAGAAATTCCTCAAGTGAGAAAAGATGAAGTGGAAGAAGAAGTTCATGTATGGGACATGAAGGCCAAAAGGCCTTGGGAGATAAGGGTAGCTTAGGATTGGGACATCACGGGTAGATATGCGAGGGCTAGAGACATTTTAGGCATTGGGTAGATGTGAGTGTATCCTTGTATGCATAGATTGCCCTTTACTCTTAGCATTTTGCTAAAGCTTGCTCATTCATTGAGAGATCCCTTGCATTGGAGTAATCCCATACATTTGAGATCATCTTTATCTCAAAACCTTTACCCTAGCCAAATGGATTCACTTGCCTTGCATAAGCATGATTCACTTGAAACGATTAATGAATGTTAAAGGATTGGATGACATGAATAGTTGTGTAGGTTGAGGCTTCAATTTGATTCGTGTAGGGAAGGATATGGCTAGCCCCTTTTGAGTAGACTTGTTTGATCGCATCTTAGAACTAACAACTTGGACATTGAGCTTGATTTCTTTTTATGATACTTGTGGATTTGAGCTCCCGCTTTCAACTCTCTCTCCCTACTTGCTCATGTTTGTTCGCTTGAGGACAAGCGAAAGAGTAAGTTTGGGGGGGTTGATATCCTAATATTTTACATGTTCTAGCATGCATATTAGTTAGAATTTTTGTGTGATTTGCATACTTATCATGGTTTTATCTCGCATTTTAGTCTTCAATAGGAATTAGGATGTTGTGATGGAGACAGGAGAGAATACCGATCCACAACTCGTTTTACACCGACCCAGAATCGATTGGCGTACCCTCCCAGAACTCCAAGTTTTCGAACGGCACGTTTCCAAGTGACTCACACCGCCCCATCCTGGAGCGGTACGGTGGGTCGGTATGGAGACATGAGAGAATACCGACCCAGACAGGAATTCACACCGACCGGCACCAATGCACAAGGAAAATTAGTGCCGACCCATCCCGGGTCGGTGCTAATCAAGCGGCACTAATATCTGCCGGCTAAAAACCATACCGTACACGACCCGGCACATCCCGCGTTCGACCAGACTTCGCTTTAGCCGGCTAAAACTCATCCCGCACTAGAACCAGCATGCCTCGCATCGGCAACCTCATGATGAGGATTAGTACCGACCTGTTCTGGGTCGGTTCTAACTGAGCGGCACAAAAACCCAGCACGCACAGATCAATTCCATATGCGACCTAGCGTGTCCCGTATCGACCCAATTTCAGTTTAGCCGGCCAAAACAGCATCCAGCTTCCATTCCACCAGCACATAAGATTAGTGCCGAGCGGTTTGTACCGACCCAGAACCGGTCGATACAAACCTGTATTTTCAGGATTTTGCCTAGACCCGACCGGGTCAATAACTGGTTTGTTCCGGGTTGACCCGGTTCGCATTATTCACTATAAATACCAGAAAAACCTAATTTTCATTAGGTCTCTTTTTATGCTAAAAACCTCCTTTGAGTGTTCTAAGTATTTTTGTAAGAGAGATTCTTCTTTTTAATTTATGCAATCTAAGTTTGTCTCTTAATCCTTTCTTCTCATATCTCATTTCTTAATTATCTAATCATCTAATCATGGGATTTAACATGTTCTTCATAGAATTTGTTGAGTCCATTATGATTAGTGAGTAGTCTCCTAGGATCTAGAGATGGGTTAGGATTAGGTGACTTCCATGGATGATTTATGATGCTTAGGGATAGATAATAAGTTTCCTACTCTTAGGGAGTGTGTTTAATACTTGATTGTGCTTGAGAAAATCAAACTTGATCTCAAGGCATTTCCCACTCACAAGGTGTTCGATGAAATGCCTAAGAGAGCTTTTTAAGAGAAATAACCTTCTTAGCCTAAGAGATTAGTTGTCTAAGGGATTATTTAGGTGATCTTGATTAATGAATTTAATGCTTGCTAATTAAGAGTCCACAAATGAGAATTTCATCTTAGATTAGTGATTAGCATAGGTGATTAGTACCTTGAGAGAGGATTAGTCATAATTAGGATCTTAACCTTAGAAAATAACATTGATTGTGTATGAGCATCATGAATTAGACTTGGAATAACCTACATCCAATTACCCCATCCTTGGATTCGCTTTGTCTATTGCATTTCAACTTGTTTAGTTCAGTATTTCCTAATCTTGTTTAGTTCTTTTAGTTCATTAATTAAAAACAAACCCCTCTCGTTTAGCTTAACTTAAGAAGTACTTTGTATTCTTATTGCCTCGAAATTTTGCCTATTTGGATTCGATACCTCATATACTACATGGTATAATGAGTTATTGATACATCAAAAGACTTGCAAAAGTCATAGTATCAGTAAGGTAATCTCCGCGTTGTTCAAAGAAGAATTAACAATCACAGGATATATGGAATTGGGCCCAAGAAAGACGTACCTTAGGTTCGCTGGAAGTGGCTTAAGTTCGTTCTTAGGAGCTTTCTACTCACTCCAATCACCAAACACATCAGCTTTCTTAGGAGTTTCGGTCAACTCCTCTATCGCGCACGCCTGGTATCGATCGATACCCTCAGTGGTGTAGGTCGATACCGCTCTAGTTGTGTCGAGTATTTTGGCATATCAAGCAGCAGCTTCACTCAAGTACACCTCAGAATCAGCTGAACAGACTAACGCCCTCTCTAATGGATCCTCATGATGCATCTCCAGAAAATACTCTTCAGCTATGTCACTGAAGGTATCAACAAAGAACGTCTGCCCATCGATGGTTGGTCTCTTCATCATCCTCTCCATATTAAAAGTCATGACCAAATCACCGATGTTAAGAGCTATCTTCCCATTCTTGTAATCAATCCAATCACCAGCTGTTGCTATGAATGGCCTTCCCAGAATAAGAAGATCTCTGGGCTCTGCATCATACTCCAGGACAATGAAGTCAGTTGGGATCAAGCAATTCCCAATCTTAATCGGAACATCTTCGAGCAATCCTTCGGGAAGTCGCACTGAGCGATCATCAAGTATCAGAGAAATCATGGTGGACGTGAAATCTGTCATTCCCATTCGCTTACCAATCGAGTATGGCATAAGGTTCACACTCGAGCCAAGATCATATAGAGAACGCACAAATCTTTCGGTGAAGATCGTACAATCCAACACAAAACTCCCTGGATCTGGTAGCTTCTCTAAAATCTTGTTAAGCAGGATCGCACTACACTCATGAGTAATCATCATCACTCCGTCTTCAAGGTTCACATTGCTCGATACCATCCGCTTGACATATCTCCTGAAAGCTGGTGAAGTCTTGATAGGATCAACAAAAGGAAGCTTAAAATTCAACTTGTCTAGCATTGCCTTGCATCTGGAGTCTTCCACTTCCTTCTTGGTCTTCCTAGGAAGTCGAGGGAAAGGTATCTTGGGCGTATAGACTCTTCCTGCACTCAACTCGGGCTGTTTCTCGACTTCAGGGTCAGTGTCGATCGATACTGGGTTGGTATCGATCGCCACACGGGGGCTTGAGATGTCCCGTGAAGGTATTTGCACTGGTGTTGATCGACACTGGCTCGTGTCGGTCGATGCTTGTTGTTTTGAAACGTCTTTGGTAGATCCTTAGACGGGTATCGACCGATGCTGGCTGGTATCGATCGATACTAGGGCGATTTCGGGAGCCTCATCGTCGTCATCTTCAGCAAGAATGACAAAATTCTCTGGAGTAGAGGTCTTCTTCACTCATGTACTGACATTTTTTCAATTCCTCAAGGTGATAGCATGAACATGTTCCCTTGGGTTCACTGTTTTCCCTGGAAGCAAACCATCCTGTCTCTTCACAGCATCTGCGGTCTGAGCGACCTGAGTTTCCAGCCTCTTCTGATGAATGCCAAGAGCTTCAATCTTTTCATTTAGGTATGTGTACATATCATCCATCTTCCCATTGAAGTCCACTGTCATCTTCTGCTGTCCCTGAAGAATCTGTTCGAGCATAGACTCGACCTTGCTCTCCTGTGTCTTGGGCGGTGGAGATTGATAGGACGAACTCCCATAGGCGCGTGTAATCGCTGCTCTGCATTGGTTTCTGGGCAAAACCTGAGGGTTTGAAATCAGACTTGAATCCACCTCACTGAGCATTGTTGGTGAAGCCTCGGTTGTTGTTGTACTGATATCGCTGATTTTGAAAACCAGCACCTCCAATGTAATTAACATCCTCTGCTTCCACCTCATCAACATTCTCGACCTCATCAGCAAAGTGAATAGCCTTCTGGTGCTTGCCCATCAACAAATTATGCACTGAATCCAGCTTTGCATGTACCTCAGCAATCTGCGACCCATCAATGCTCTCATTTAGCCTCTTTCGCTCAAAATCTGCATTCTTGGTATTATTGCTAGATGCCAAGTTCTGAATCAGCACATAAGCATCTTCGGGATATCTCGTGTTGAAATTCCCATTGCTCGCAGCATCCAAAGCCATCTGATATCTCTAATCGATTCCTCTGAACAAAATACCCAGCAACTGAACCTGTGATGCGGGCAATCTCGCTGATAGGATCTGAGTCTTCCCCAAGCGGCTTTAAAAGCCTCTGTCGCTCCCTGAGAAAATTGGGAGATCTTGTTCCTCGGATCTCGCATCATCATAGAAGTTGTTCAGAAACGCGTTCTTCGTCTCTACCCAAGTAGTTAGCGATGCTGGAGGCAACTGCTTCAGCCAGTAAGCTGCATCCCCACCAAGAGAGTATGGGAAAAGCTTACAGAAAAGGAACGCATTGGGCACTCCATTGTACTTGATGCTAGTGACCAAATCCTCGAACCTCTCGATGTGATCCATGGGATGTGATACTAAGACTTTTCGGTCTTAAGGAGGTATCAATAACTCCAATACGAGTAGTATAGAAGGTTATCAATCCGTATTGGGATTAATTCTAAGCACGAAGAATACAAGGCACTCAAGTAAGTTAAGCTAAATAAGTGAATTGTTGATTTTTACTAATATCCTAACAAGATTAAGCAATAAACAAAACGAAACAACCTAAGCAAGATATGAACTCAAATGATGAAAACGAATCCAAGGATGGGGTAATTGGATATAGGCTATTCCAAGTCTAATTCATGATGCTCATACACAATCAAGGTTAATTTCCAAGGTTAAGATCCTAATCGCGACTAATCCTCTCTCAAGGTACTAATCACCTATGCTAATTACTAATCCAAGATCAAATTCTCATTTGTGGACTCTTAATTAGCAAGCATTAATTTCATTAATCAAGATCACCTAAATAATCCCTTAGACAACTAATCTCTTAGGCTAAGAAGGGTATTTCTCTTAGAAAGCTCTCTTAGGCATTTCAT
>PKMM01020352.1:0-57013 GCA_002933915.1 Eutrema heterophyllum
ACTAAAAAGTCTCACATCGGAAATAAAGATGTATGTTGGTTCGTAGACCTATTATAAAAAGACCCTAAATACAAGAGTAAGAAAATTCATTTAACTTTAAAAAATAAAAATTCGGCTAAATATAGTTTTTATCGAGCTATATAATTAAACCGAAAAAGATAAATATTTTAAATATTCAAATTTGATACAATGTTTTTGTAGTTATATTTATATACAAAACATTCACATATTCTAATAAACAAAATTAAAGCTAACTTTTACCCTGCACAAGGTGCGGGTAATCACCTAGTTTTGTTACTAAAACTAAAATATATTTTTAGGCGTTTCAAGAATCTAATCCTTGATCTAGCGCCCAAAAAATCAATATACACTTAAAACTATGCCATCTATTTATTCTATAATTATTATATTTAAGTGGACGAGACATTATGATTTCAGAAAAGAGAAAATGCACGGATACAAACCTAGAGAAGGAGAATTAGCGAGAGAGTTGAGAAGAAAGACGAAAGAGATGATAAAATTTAGGGTTTGTTGCATGAAGTGTAAACTCATCAAAGATGAAAACTTTCTAATATCAAAGTAAAGATAAAAAAAAAGAGTAATTTTGAGTGAAAATATCTTCCGTCATGAGAAAAAAAGAACAAAGATGAAATAAATAATTATATATCAGTCATGTCGATGATGACGGTGACGATGATAACGATAGTGGCAATAGCAACATGGTGGCAGGTGCAGAGACAAGATGGTGTAAGTTGTGGAGTGACGATAATGATAGATAACTATGTTATGCAATTTAAATGTAAGAGAATTTGATGACATTATTATAAGTGTATATTGATTTTGGACAATAGATCACGAGTTCGACTCATTAAACATCTTAAATTTTTTGTAATTTAATTTCTTGCCCTCGTCATTGGTCCAGCATGTACGAGCATTGCATCCTCTTGGTTTTCCTTAGCTGCTGCCATGATCATATCATCCCCCTCCTCTTGAAAATGATTTGTCCTCAAATCTGGATCATCTGCAACAAAATGAATTAAGTCAGAAATGTTGAAGCTCGAACTCACTTTGTACTTACTTGGCAAGCCAATCTTGTATGCATTGTCGTTGATCCTCTCCAAGACTTGAAACGGTCCATCGGTTATGGGTAACAGTTTCGATTTTCTTTCTTCGGGAAAACGTTCCTTTCTTAGGTGAATCCAAAGTAAATCACCAAGTTCAAAAACCTCCTTGCGTCGCCCCTTGCTTGTTTGTTTTTAGTATTGCTAAGTCGTCTTTTCAATGTTCAGCCTTGCTTTCTCATGAATCTGTTTAAGAAGTTCAGCCTTTATTTTTCCCATCTAAACTCACACGCTCATTCAAAGGTAACTGAGTTAAATCCAAAGGTGTAAACGGATTGAAACCATAAACCATTTGAAAAGGAGAGTACTGGGTAGCAGAATGTACATCATAATTATAAGCAAACTCGACATGAGGCAAACAATCTTTCCAAGACTTGATTTTTTTCTTAATGATCGCATGCAAAAGAGTAGACAAAGTCCTATTAACTACTTCAGTTTGCCCATCAGTTTGTGGATGACAAGTAGTTGAGAACAAAAGCTTAGTTCCTAGCTTAGACCATAAAGTTTTCCAAAAGTAACTCAAGAACTTGGTATCTCTATAAGAAACGATTGTCCTAGGCATGCCATGCAACCGAACAACTTCTCTAAAGAACAATTCATCTACAAGTGATGTGTCATCGGTTTTATGGTAAGATATAAAATGAGCCATCTTTGAAAACCTATAAACAACCACGAAAACTGAATCTCTGCCCTTTCTAGTTCTAGGCAAACCAAACACAAAGTCCATTGAAATATCAGTCCACGGTTCAATAGGAATGGGTAAAGGAGTATACAAACCTTGGATTTAGCTTGCTTGCCAGTAGCACATCGTTCACAGATTCTTTCCACATCCCTCTTCATATGCGGCCAGTAGAAATGTTCTTGCAATATTCAAAGTTTTGGCCACACCAAAGTGTCCCATCAGGCCTCCTCCATGCGATTCCCTAACAAACAAGTCTCTCAAAGAATAGTTAGGCACACACAAGCAATTTTCAAAGAATAAGAATCCTGCGTGTCTAAAATACTTTCCCGAAGCAAATTTTTCACAAGCTTGAAACACTTCTTTGAAATCAGAATCGTTTTCATACATTTCTTTGATCTGTTCAAATCCAAGCAATTTAGCATCAAGAGTAGAGATGAGAACGTACCTTCTAGATAGGGCATCCACTACAATATTTTCCTTACCTTGTTTGTATTGAATGACATACGGAAATGTTTCTATAAACTCAACCCAACGAGCATGTCATTTGTTCGACTTTTGTTGTCCCTTCAAATGCTTTAGAGACTCATGATCAGTGTAAATCACAAACTCTTTAGGCCAAAGGTAGTGTTGCCACGTTTGTAGTGCTCTCACTAAGGCATACAACTCCTTGTCATAAGATGGGTAGTTCAACGTTGCTCCTCCAAGGTTTTCACTGAAATACGCAATTGGTCTTTTCTCTTGGATAAGCGCAGCTCCAATACCTACACCAGAAGCATCGCACTCAATTTGAAAAGTTTTAAGGAAATTTGGTAAAGATAAGAGTGGTGTGTTTGTAAGCTTCTCTTTCAAGGCCTGGAATGCTTCTTCTTGTGCTTCTCATCATTTAAATCCAACGTCTTTCTTGATTACTTCCGTGAGTGGGGCAGCAATGGTGGTAAAATCTTTCACAAAGTGTCTATAGAAGCCAGCTAGTCCATGGAAGCTCCTCACTTCTCCAATCATCTTTGGACTAGGCCACTCTCGAATAGCCTTCACTTTTTCCTTATCAACCTTTATGCCATGTGCACTCACAACAAATCCTAGAAAAACAAGATTATCTGTGCAAAAGGTACATTTCTTCAAGTTGGCAAATAGTTTTTCACTTCTTAGAACATCTAGAACCGATTTCAAATGTCCTACATGATCATCTAAGCTTTTGCTGTAAGCTAAGATACCAAATGATACGATATTGCGGAATTTTTCCAAGCAAGCGGCACTCTAAGGGCGGTAGTGGATAATCCTCGACTTTTAATGGCTTGTGAAGCTGGATGTTAAGTTAGACAAATTCCTTAATGTCCCAAACTTTCTTAAAACGTTCCAAAAAGAAACTAGGCAGTGGAAACCTTGGAAGGTAGAACTCGCATAGCAAGATGCTAAGGTAGATGAACTCCTTAGTGCCCAAGACTCTCTTAGAACGCTTCTACAATCGTTTGTCAACGAATGGCCACACAAGTGTGATGAATAACACTTGATAAACCGGTTTGATTTATTGGATATGACACACCAAGTAATCGGGACGTTCACAATGAGCAAAGGAGAATCACTCTCACTTAAAAGAAAATCTGATTGATAAAAAAGTTGTTTCTACTAATCGAGATTACATGAGTTTTATAGACTAGAAATGTGGTGAAATCTAGGCAATCTCAAATTTGTAAACTTAGACTAGAATTAAAACAAAACATTAACTAAAGAGTTGAATACCCTTGATCTTCTTGACACTTGCTTTCCCCCGATTTTGATCACTTCTTTGGGCCGAAAATTGTTACAAGTATTAGGCCTCTTCTTGGACTTGGATCATCACCAAAACAAATTGTTGGGCTTGATCAATCTTCTTGTTCCAAATTTCTTCAAGTAGCCCACGAACTGCTCCAACAAGCTTCTTGGTCCTTGCCCTCGTCATTGGTCCAACATGTACGAGCATTGCATCCTCTTGTTCTTCTTTAGCTGCTGCCATGATCATATCATCCCCTTCCTCTTGAAAAGAATTTGTCCTCAAATCTGGATCATCTGCAACAAAAGGAATTAAGTCAGAAATGTTGAAGCTCAAACTCACTTTGCACTTACTTGGCAAGTCAATCTTGTATGGATTTTCGTTGATCCTCTCCAATACTTGAAATGGTCCATCGGTTCTGGGTAACAGTTCCGATTTTCTTTCTTCCGGAAAACGTTCCTTTCTTAGGTGAATCCAAACTAGATCCATTAACTAAATGATACAGATTGGTGATACGATATCAAACGAAGTGATACCAAATGATGCAAAATTGCCCAAGAAGAAGCATTCCAGGCCTTGAAAAAGAAGCTCACAAACGCACCACTCTTATCTTTACCAAATTTCCTTAAAACTTTTGAAATTGAGTGCGATGCTTCTGGTGTAGGTATTAGACTTGTGCTAATGCAAGAAAAGAGACCAATTGCGTACGTGTTTCAGTGAAAAACTTGGAGGAGCAACGTTGAACTACCCAACTTATGACAAGGAGCTATATGCCTTAGTGAGAGCACTACAAACGTGGCAACACTACCTTTGGCCTAAAGAGTTTGTGATCCACACTGATCATGAGTCTCTAAAGCATTTGAAGGGAAGTTGAACAAACGACATGCTTGTTGGGTTGAGTTCATAGAAACATTTCTGTATGTCATTCAATACAAATAATGAAGTAAAATGTTTTGCGGATGCCCTGTCTGGAAGGTACGTTCTCATCTCTACTCTTGATGCTAAATTGCTTGGATTTGAACAGATCAAAGAAATATATGAAAACGATTCTGATTTCAAAGAAGTGTTTCAAGCTTGTGAAAAATTTGCTTCGGGAAAGTATTTTAGACATGAAGGATTCTTATTCTTTGAAAATCGCTTGTGTGTGCCTAACTGTTCTTTAGGAGACTTGTTTGTTGGGGAATCACATGGAGGCCTAATGGGACATTTTGGTGTGACCAAGACATTGCGTATCTTGCAGGATCATTTCTATTGGCCACATATGAAAAGGGATGTGGAAAGGATTTGTGGACGATGTGCAACTTGCAAGCAAGCTAAATCCAAGGTTCAAACACAAGGTTTGTATACTCCTTTACCCATACCTACTGAACCGTGGACTGATATTTCAATGGTTTTTTTGCTTGGTTTGCCTAGAACTAGGAAAGGCAGATATTCAGTTTTCGTGGTTGTTGATAGGTTTTCAAAGATGGCTCATTTTATACCATGTCATAAAACTGATGATGCATCACTTGTAACTGAATTTTTCTGTAGGGAAGTAGTTCGATTGCATGGCATGCCTAGGACAATCGTTTCTGATAGAGACACCAAGTTCTTGAGTTACTTTTGGAAAACTTTGTGGGCTAAATTAGAGACTAAACTCTTGTTTTCAACTACTTTTCACCCACAAACTGATGGACAAACGGAAGTAGTTAATAGGTATTTGTCTACTCTTTTGCGTGCAATCATTAAGAAAAACATCAAGTCATGGGAAGATTGTTTACCTCACGTTGAGTTTGCTTATAATCATACTGTTCATTCTGCTACTACGTACTCACCTTTTCAATTGGTTTATGGTTTTAATCCTTTGACACCTTTGGATTTACTCCTTTGCCTTTGAGTGAGCGTGTTAGTTTTGATGGTAAGAAGAATGCATAATTGGTTAAACAGATGCATGAGAAGGCACAAATGAATATTGAGAAAAGAACTGAACAATATCAAAAGCAAGCCAACAAAGGAAGACGCAAGAAATTTTTTGAGCCTGGTGATCTAGTTTGGATTCACTTGAGAAAGGAACATTTTCTGGAAGAGAGAAAGTCGAAACTGTTGCCTAGAATTGATGGACAATTTCAAGTCTTAGAGATGATCAACGACAATGCCTACAAGATTGAATTGCCTAGTAAGTAGAAAGTAAGTTCAAGTTTCAACATTTATGACTTAATCCATTTTGTTGCAGATGATCCATATTTGAGGACAAATCTATTTCAAGAGGAGGGGGATGATGTGATCATGGAAGTAGCTAAGGAAGAACAAGGGGATGCAATGCAAGTACTTGTTGGACCAATGACGAGGGCAAAGACTAAGAGGCTTATTGGAGCTATACGTGGGCTACTTGATGACATTTGGGACAAGAAGAATGATCAAACCCACCAATTCATTTTGACTATGATCCAAGTCCAAGAAGAGGCCTAATATTTGTTGGAAATCTCAGCCCAAAAGGAAGCAAAGAAATCGATGGAGTGAAGGGTCATGAAGATCAACAGTCATTCAAACTTTAGTTAACCGTTTCTAGTCTTAGTTTCATTTTCGAGATTACTTAGGATTCACCACATTCTGATCTATTTAATCCTTGTAATCTCTTTTGCAAACACAACAACTTTTTTATCAATCATATTTTCTTTTTAAGTGAGAGTGATTTTCCTTTGTTTCTTGTGAACTTTTCAATTACTTGGTGTGTCATATCCAGGAAATCAAACCGGTTTATCAAGTGTTCTTCATCACACTTGTGTGGCCATTCGTTGACCAACGATTGTAGAAGCGTTCTAAGAGAGTCTTGGGCACTAAGGAGTTCGTCTACCTTAGCATCTTGCTCCGCGAGTTCTATCTTCCAAGGTTTCCATCGCCTAGTTTCTTTTTGGAACATTTTAAGAAAGGTTGGGGCGTTAAAGAGTTCGTCTACCTTAACATCCAGCTTCACGAGCCATTAGAAGTCAAGGATTATCCATTACCGCCCTTAGAGTGCCGCTTGCTTGGGAAATTCCGCAAAGATCGTATCATTTGGTATCAGAGCAAAGCATGGTGTGTAATATTCTCATAATTTCCATTCAAGAAGCTTCCTCAGCTTATTCATTCAAAAATTACCCAATCCAATGGGTACAAGCAAATCATCAAGCACAAGATGATGTGATCATGGATGGTACTAAGGAGGATGAGCTTGTAGCTGAAGAAGCTTTGCTTCTACCCGTTGGACGAGTTACAAGAGCTCGAACTAAACAACTTAAGGAGACACTTAATGGGCTGATTCATGAAGATTTGGAAAAGGAGAGCATTCATAAATCCATTGGGAATGTTACCTATCAAGTCCAGTGATAACACCGTATTTTTACCCGTTTTACCGCTTAATTTAGAACACTTTAATAAGTGTTTCACTTGGTTTTACATGTTTTTATCGTAGTTTTTGCATATTTGTAGTTTCAAGACTCTTTTCAGGTTCCTTAGGCAAAACGACGCAAATTGGAGAAAAACCAGATTTCAGACAATTTTGGACCGTCCGAAGTTCGACATCCGATGGAGATTTTTTTCACCGTCTGATCATGGCCAAATTTGGACACAAGATAGGCGGAAGAACTACCTTTCATACCCGATTTTTTAAAGGCAATCCAACGGTTAGATCTCAAGGGACTTCCAATTGACTGAAGGTATGTTCTGCGGAAGAAGCAAGAGAAGAATTGAAGTTTCAACCTCATAGGCCAACCACCGCGGGTCCAGGACTCATGAAAGCGGCAAAGACACTCCTGGCCTCGGGTCGAGGCTTTCCAGCCATGGCGAAACCACCTTTGGCCGCGGGTCCAGCTAACGCACACGCGGGCAGCCAAATTCGGCCCAAAATCAGCTCGTTCGAAGCCCGCTTCAAACCCACTTCGTTTTCTCTTCAAAGAAACCCTAAGGATGACCAAAGCAAGAGTTGAAGACCTATAAATACATTTTGTACAGACACAATTTCGTAGCCAGCATAGAACACCTTTTAGTTTACTTTTTGCATTACTTTTCTTAAGCTTTTGTTCTTACTTTCGAGATTGGTGAAGAAGTTCTCTCTAGACTTAGTTCTTAAAATCGAGAGGCTCCTTCATCAATCTCCTGCTCTTAATTTAATTATGATTTTGCTTTCTTTAATCACATCCGAGTAGTTCTCTTGTTGGGCAAAGGGATCTCAAGGGGCTCTCATGAATCGATTTATCATTAGGGTTTAGTTTAGGATATCGATTAGGGTTCTTCGTTCTATCCTTATTTTTAATGCATGTTTGCTTGATTAGCTACATTGCAACTGAACTTATATATTTTTAGAGCTACGAAGTACTGGATCTATATGTTTGACCTAGGATAGACGAGCAAAACCGTCACAAGATACAAAAGTATACTTGTGGAGGGGTTGTGGGCGTTAACGACCTTTGCGTATCATCATAACTTTCTGCGCGGCCGGAGACAAAAGCTACCGGTCGAGTATATAAGTTATCGGTGTGTAGGATGTACGAAAATAGGCTACACACAGTGTTCGTGTTCCAAGTTCAAGAACCAAAAGAAGACAAAAGTCACATTAAAAATCCTAGAAAATTCTTTATGATAATCGACCATGATCCCTAGAGAGTTCCCGATTGCCCAACGTTTAGTTTAATTGTTTACGTTTTTGCTTTGCCTATTCGTTTAATTTACTTGCTTGCTTTCTTATTTTCTCGTTTAGTTTACAATCTTATTTTGCTTACTCGTTTATTAGTTTACAACCTTATTTTTACTTACTCGCTTTGCTTACTTGCTTTCTTTATTTTCTCGCTTAGTTTAGTTTAGTTTAAATTCCTAGTTTCAAATTCATGACAAACCATAAACCTTATTTTCGTTTTAGACTTCCTTACTAACTTTCTTTCTAAGGTCTCGCAGAACAACTTTCTCTACTTGTGGATCGATACCTTAAGTCTTACAACGCACATCTGTGCACTTGCAGACTTTTAGGTTTACAAATTTAAAACCTGAAGTTTCGAAGAATAATCCGAGCCGCATCAAGTTTTTGGCGCCGTTGCCGGGGAGGCAATCGCTATCATTCTGTCACACCTTAGAGGTTAGTAAATCGACTCCAAGACAATCTTTTTCTTTTTATTTTTCGTTTTTGTTTTTCTTCGTTTCAGACTTTGAAACATGAACTCGCCTCTAGAGCGAGATCACTACTACAAGCAGGGTTATTATGACCCATCTTATGCTCACTAGTCTCACAATTCACACTACTACCGTGATTCGTACTACATTGATCGGAAACCGGCACCAACCATCTACTTCGAGCATCATTGCCTTCAAAGCGTCACCCTTGAGCCTCTCGATGATAAGGAGTATATGAGCATTCTTCAAGTACTCAATGAATCTATGCACGAAGATGACGAGTATTGGGTATCTTACGAACTCGATGGAGAACATGTATTCAAATTGGTTAAAAAGGAGTACTCAAATGAAAGTCCCTTGGATTCTCAAGCTCATGACATCAAAGCATAACATCAAGGAAAAGAAGGAAATCTTTCTAGTCCTAGTGACGATATTATCTCTATCGATTTGTTCGAGTGTCTTGAAGATGACAAACAAGATCACAAGTCACCTCCGCTCGAAGAAACAAAGCTTTCTTCTCCTTCAGCTCCTCACCACGTTGAGTGTGAGACAAATCTCGTGAAGGATGAGACACTTACACATGTTGGAGCACTCATCGATTATCCAAATCAACATATGTGTTTCTCGAGGATCAACAAGATTACCTTCTATCCGACGATTCCCACAAGGAACTCTCATTTTATGAACACTGCGGCGGAGATGAACCACTCTTAGACCCTAGAGGAGCTACAAAGGACGTTGAAAACATTCTAGAAGAAGGTGCACCCGTCACACTTGAAGAAAACATCAAACCGACGAGTTCGACGTACAAAAGGATCCCCTTTGATGCACACTCGACCCTTGCTCATATGAGACATGGTGGAGACTCAATTGAACCTAAGGTGAAGCTTAAATGGCCCTCAAGACTCTTCCATAAGGACTCTTCACAAGAAAGACGAAGTGGAGACGAGAAACATGACGAACCGAGCAAATCTGCCCGAGATCCCCCCCCACCGCGGTCGCAGCTTCTCCACCCGCGGCCAACCCTTCTTCCACCGCGGGTGCACGTCACCGAGCCGCGGCCAAGCCACCTTTCGCCGCGGTCGCACTCCCTCCACCCGCGGCCAGCCCCTTTTCATCTCAACTTTGACGTTTTGCGTTCCGATCCTACTACTTTGAGCGAGCTTTCTTCTCCATCAGCAATCAAGCTCCAACCAAGACCCCAACTGAGCCTACCATCTATGCATCATGCAACATGGCTCTACCACCCGAGAATACCAAAGAAGAAGAATCATACTCTAAGGAAGCTCCAAGTCTGATTTTTCATTGTGATCCTGGAGGAGATCACCATCTCGAACTTGATGATAGAAATCTCGAGTGGGATTACAAAGGATTACAAGGTTAAATCAAAGGAAACTTGTTTTCGGACAAGACCTTTCTTCGACTAAGCTCACCTCGGTACCGACGTCGAGCTAAACGACTTTAAACAAAAACGCTGAATGGGAGGCAACCCATTTCGGTATGTTTTTATTATTAGGGTTTCTTTCTTTTTCTATTAATGTTTTCTTTTTCTTAGTTTCAGCTTTCAAAAAAATATAAAACCCAAAAACATCAAAAAACCGAAAAGACAGAAAGAAGAAATCACGGTTCGGAACTTCTCGGTCCAGCCCGAATCTCGAGGAAATACTTGACGGTAAAAGAAGCTTGACCGCGGGTGCAACACCACGACCCGCGGCAAAGCTACCTTTGGCCGCGGTCGCGCACCTCCGACCCGCGGCCAACTCCCTATCGATCTGGATCAATTCCCTTCAATCCCCGATCGATCCCAAACCATTCCCAATCATTCCCACATCCATTCCCCAACACTTCCAGGTAAGTTTTCTTTTTCCCTACACTTTTTTCAATTATTACCTTGTTCGATTTATTTCACACTGTGGACAGTGTGATATAAGTCTGGGGGAGGATTCCATCCCTTACTAACCAACCTTTCTTTCATGAGTCTTTGCATTTTGCGATTTTCAAGCTTTCTTTTAAAATTTTCAAAGTTTTTCAATAAAGTAGCAATACGTTTTGAGGGAATGATGAAAGAAATCCATGACGATAACCGACCAATGTGCTTCTACGCTATTTCCTCGTAACATGTTTTTGTCGTAATTTGGTTATAGACTAGGCGGTAGCTAGAGTTTCTGTTAATACAAAATCCCATAGGAATTTAGATCGTAGAGATTCCTTAGGATGGAATATACTAGCTCTATTATACTTGGACTTTAACTTGACTTAATTTTCTCATCAAAGGTTTAGGCAAAGATAACGAATCATACATTCAAGACGTTCTTTTACCTTGTACTACTCTTTGTCGTACCTGAATGGCCATCTCATCTTTAGTTGGTACCCCACCCAAAACTGAACCATTGTTCAAATCTCATGCATCTCTCTTTGTGTCTCATGTGCAGATATGTGCAAAAACGCCGGAGAGGGAGGAACGACATAATTTTCAGTCACTAAAGACGGAGACTATACGCAATTGGTGGAGGTGAATTCAACAAAGATGAGAGCTTGGTTCTGCCTTGGAAGAACTCAAAATCGTGGTAAATTTCGTGACCCTAAGACTCTACCTCAATAAAAGGCGTTTCCCCCTAAGACTCCACCGGAGGATGCTAAAAAATCGAAAATAATCGAAAGGGAAAGGAAACAAGAGCCTAAAGAGAGTCTAGGTTGGTCGAAATACTTATGAGACATCCATGGTTCGTTTATGAGAAGTTTGTCATTTCGAGCCCACATAAAAATCTAAGTATGGGGGAATGACAGAAAACTTCTGTTTTTGGAGAAAGGAGGAAGTACAACAATTTTTGCGCAAGAAGAAGTGACTGGAAGCTGTGGTTCTCAATAGGTCCTTCCTCTCTTGCTGTTTTGCATAATATCTAGCATCCTCCGGTGAAATTACGGTAACCCAAAACACCTTTAACCTCACCTTTAAAAGCCTTTAATGCTTAGCCTAGATTTTCGTAGTTTGATCCTTTTGATGAGAAGTTCACGTTTACACTTAATGAATTTAGAGAGCTAGTTGACATGATTTTTGGATTTTGAAAGTTTATATTTCGTTTGACGGATACCGTGGACTAGTGTTACGCGAACTTCTAGTGAGAATTTTCTAGGCCAGGTTGCGTTTTATGTAGTTCGATGGTTATGGTTTAGAAGGACGGTCTCCGAGATTTCTAGTTCCCTATGATTTTTGTTTGATATTTCCGAGCTTTGGTTTTGTTTTGTTTGAGGACAAACAAAGTCTAAGTCTGGGGGAGTTGATAACACCATATTTTTACCTGTTTTACCGCTTATTTTAGAACACTTTAATAAGTGTTTCACTTGCTTTTACATGAATTTATCGTAGTTTTCGCATATTTATAGTTTCAAGACTCTTTTCAGGTTTCTTAGGCAAAACGTTGCAAATTGGAGAAAAACCAGATTTTGGACAATTTTGGACCGTCAGAAGTTCGACATCCGATGGAGCCTTTCTCACCGTCTGCTCACGCCCATATTTGGAAACAAGATATAAGGGAGAACCACCTTTCATACCCACTTGGTTTCAAGACAATCCAACGGTTAGATCTCAAGATACATCCAATTGAATTTAGGCATGTTCTGTAGTCTCGCGAAAGAAGCAAGAGAAGAATTGAAGTTTCAACCTCATAGGCCAACCACCACTGGTCCAGAACTCATGACCGGGAGAAGACACTCCTGGCCGTAGGTCGAGGTTCTCCAGAGACGAAAGCTACTGGTCGAGTACGAAAGTAGGCTACGCCGTTTATTCTGTTCAGTTCGTGGAGTTAGAATCTAGAAACATAGTTACTAAGAGCTTAGGGATTGTGATTGAATCGAGCATCCCCTAAGGTATCCCTGTCGACCCAACATCGTTTTATTATTGATTACAATCGTTTTTCCTTTTTACTTTCAAGCCATCGATTTTCTTAGTCTAGTTTACAAGCAATTTTCCGTTTTTCGTTCTTTACAATTTTGTTACGAAAAACCCTATAAAACTTTATTCATGTTCTAGAATTCCTTGCTATTATCTGTCTAAGGTCTCACAGAAAAGCATTCCCTCCCTATGGATCGATACCTAAAGTACTACAACGCACGTCTGTGCACTTGCACAACTTTTAGGTTTATAAATTTAAAACCTGAAGTTTCGGAGAACAATCTGACCACGCAGCAAGTTTTTGGTGCTGTTACCGGGGAGGCAATAGCTACTGTTCGGTCACACCTTAGAGGTTAGTAAATCGACTCTAGAAAAAACTTTTTCTTTTTAATTTTTCGGTTTTGTTTTTCTTCATTTCAGGCTTTGAAACATGAACTCGCCTATGGAGCGAGATTGCTACTACGAGCAGGGTTTCTACAACCCATCTTGTGCTCACTACTCTCATGACTCACACACCAATTGTGACTCGTTCTACATGGATCATAAACCGGCACCGACCAACTACTACCGAGATGAGCCTTTTGCGTCTCCATTCGTAAACTCTCGACAAGACTCTTACCATCAACCTCATCAATTCTCGGACCAGCACGATTTCAACTCAAAGATTAGCATGCTTTTGGAGCGACTCAACGTCATGCTAAATAGATACCTCGATTGTCAAGTGGTGACTGAGGCAGCCATGAACAAGAAGCTAGACACCATCTACCCCGAATTCAACAAGAAGTTCGATGACCTTGCTGCCCACGTCAATGTCCTTGAGGAACAAACTTTAAAGGATGCTGCTGCTATCGAAGAGAAGACGAAAACCATGGAGGAGGAGCAAACAAAACAAAAATACGACATCATTCAAAACTCCATGGAGATTCGCGATAAAGCAAAAAAACAAGGAGACTAGTGAGTTTACCTCTTGGTACAGAGAGAAGACTGATGATGAACTTCAAGAAATCGAATATCGCCTCGGCATACTCGAATACAAAGCTAGGGAAACCGGTGCTACGGTTTCCTAGATTTGTTTGGTTCGTCGTCTTCTTCATCTCCTTCGGTGTTTTCTTGTTCTAGGAAGTCGTTTGGCTTCTCTTCTAGGTCAAGGGTAGGAACATCAAGTGTTGTATCATGCTCCTCATGATCTTTAGAAAGTTTCTCCAAACAAGTTTCTCCAAGCAAGTATCACCTATCCGACACTCAAAAGACGAGCGATACTTGTTTGGAAAAACTTTCTAAAGATCATGAGGAGCATGATACAACACTTGATGTTCCTGCCCCTGACCTAGAAGAGAAGCCAAATGACTTCCTAGAACCAGAAAACACCGAAGGAGATGAAGAAGACAACGAACCAAACAAATCCCCACGGATTTTCCTCACCGCGGTCGCGAGCCCTCCTACCGCGGCCAAACCCCTTTTCGCCGCGGGTGCGTGCTCCCAACCCGCGGCCAACTTGCATTCAACCGCGTGTGCGTCTACTTGACCCGCGGCCACCTCCTGGTCGTCTCTCTTTGGACTTCTTGTGTCCCGTATATCCTCCTTCGAGCAAGCCGTCTTCTTCATTGCAACATGGTTCGGCCTACTCAATCATCCAAGGAAATCGAGGAATAATACTCCGAAGAAGAAGACCCAAGGTTGTTCTTCTGCGAATCTGATTTTAGTTCGATGTATGGCTCAGCCTTTGAACCGGAACCTCATGCAAGTCCAATACCCGAGGAGCCAAAGACACAGCATCTCACGAGAAAGATTGATCGAATTCAACATTTTTGTGAAATCGATCCCGATGTTCGTACGTTTCTCGGACGTGTGGAAAAAAGGTTGTCTACAAGCTTTCTTCCGTGCCAATGAGAGTAGAGAAGATATTTGTACCTAGTTCATGAGAGCAAGGCATTCAACTACGTCATATGGTACGTCTTATGCTATTCGTATATTTCATCCCGAGAAACACAAAAGATACCCGAACAAGATTAGTTGAGAGAAGTTAGAGGAATTCAACAGTGTGGTTCGTGATCTACCTCGAGGAACCACATTTGCTAGAGCTTGCATGGACCACATGATTGATCACTACTTTTGTGAAAGCAAATAATCAGAGATAGAAGATCTCTTTGCGAGTCCTATGAATGGAAGACCCGTTCGAAGTCTCCATAAGATTCAAGAGCAAGGGCAGTTTCTCATCATTTGCAACATCTGTGGAGTCGAGTTTAAAGACGTTCTTTGTGACTACGGAGCCTGTTGGAATGAAGGAATTACATGTATTACCAGTATTACCAGTATTACCATATTACCAGTATTACCAGTATTACCAGTAGTACCAGTAGTACATGCCGCCCAGTCTTTACTCAAACAAGCTCCTCTCTCTCTTCTACTTATTATGGACGAATTCCCATGTCTTCCTCTCTCCTTTATGCATCTCTTCTCATTAAGTATTGTAACAGCTAGTTTATTCTCTATATATTTGTATCTCCTTGTACAAATCAGATTACGAGGAATATTATACAGTTTCTCTCTATTCTCTGTTCTCTCTTTCTTATACACTTCCGCATAGATTTCTACATGGTATCAGAGCTATAGATCTGTGATTGTCACTTCTATTCATCTTTTTTTTTTTTCATTTCATCTTCTTATTCTTTAGATCTGATCATGGAAAACACGAAACATATCACTCTACCTGTTATTCTCAAAGGGGATAACTATTTACTTTGGTTCATAATCACTAAAACTGCTCTATGCAGATGTGGTTTATGGAATTACATCACTGGCATCCAAAACGTGTCTCCTACGAACCAGGACAAGGGCAAAAACGTGGTGGAAGATGAAGAGTCAGATTCGATCATCTCAAACGCCACGAGCTCTAAAGATCTGAAATGGTTTCAGGAAGATCAGATGGTGCTTTATATTCTTCAAAGCTCTCTTGAGCACTCTATCCTTGCTGCTTACTCATACTGTGAAATAGCAAAGGATCTATGGGACACTCTTCAAGGGGTCTATGGAAATGTTACAAATCTCAGTCGCATCTTTGAAGTTACAAAGGCGCAGAATTCTCTCCAACAAGAGGAAAAATCTTTCAAGCAACACTTTGGTGAGTTTAGATCTCTTTAGGCAGAGTTAGAGACTCTTCGTCCTCCAACAACAGATCCATCAACTCTCAATTAAAGGCGTGAACAAGATCAAGTTTTTGGGCTTCTCTTCACTCTCAACAGCTCATTCAATGGTCTCATTCGCCATATTCTCATATCCGACAAGCTTACTAGCCTAAATGATGTGTGTATGCAGATCCAGAAAGAAGAAGGGTCTGTTGGTTTGTTTGGCCAAAAACGTGATTTAACTCTCGCAAACCAAGCTGGTTATCCAAGGAATGATCGCAGCAAGTTTGTATGTGATCACTGCAAGAAAAGGGGCCACACCAAGGATAGATGCTGGATCCTTCACCCACATCTAAGAAAAACAAAGGCGAGAGAAGTGGGTAAAGCAATGTCTGCTTCTGCTGTTGAAGATAATCTGGTCACAAAATCTAACCTTGAATCTCTCATCAAAAGCATTGCCTCACTGAAGGAATCTGGTAATGCCTTACTAACTCTTAAAAATCACAAACCTATTGTTGTTGATTCTGGTGCATCTCATCATATGATTAGTGATGCAAATCTTATTCATAATTTGAACCTGCAAATGGAGATGTGATTATTGCAAATGGTCACAAAGTGCCTATTAAGGGAATTGGAAACCTGAAACTGTTTAACAAAGACTCTCAAGCTCTTTGCTTGCCTGAGTTTACTTCTAATCTTTTATTTATCCAAAAAGCAACTAAAGATCTTGATTGCTTGGCTATTTTTAGTCCTAATGATCTTTGGTTTCAGGATATTAAGTCGGGAAAGACAATTGGAGAAGGATCTACAAAGAATGGTCTTTATGTTCTTGAAAATCTAAACTCTACTCCTGTTTCTGCTTTTGCAAATAATTCAATATGGCATGCTAGACTTGGACATCCTCACACACAAGCTCTTAAGATTCTACTTCCTAGTGTATCGTTTGAGAACAATAAGTGTGAGGCTTGTATCTTAGGAAAGCATTGCAAAACTGTATTTCTGAATTCATCTACTACTTATGAAAATTGCTTTGATCTTATTTATTCTGATGTATGGACTGCTCCTTGTGCAACTAGAGATCAATATAAGTATTTTGTGACGTTTATTGATGAAAAATCCAAATACACGTGGCTAACACTCTTACATTCTAAAGGCCATGTTTTTGAAGCTTTTTTAAACTTTCACAGTTTCATCTCAACTCAGTATAAGGCTGAGATCAAAACCTGGCAAACTGACAATGGAGGTGAATACACCAGCAATGAGTTCAAAGGCTTCACATCTAAACATGGGATCATGCATCAAACATCATGTTCTTACACTCCTCAACAGAATGGTGTTGCTGAGCGCAAGAACCGTCACCTTATGGAGGTTACAAGAACTAAGATGTTCGACAAAAATGTTCCAAAACATTATTGGGGTGATGCAGTTGTGACTGCCTGCTACCTCATGAATCGCCTCCCAACTAAATGTCTCAAAGACAGTTCTCTATACGAGGTACTGAACAACCTTAAACCATCTGTTGATTTTCTAAAGGTGTTTGGTTGTGTTTGCTATGTCCATGTCTCAGATGACCAGAGGAACAAGCTGCAGCCTAAAAGCATCAAGTGTATCTTCATTAGATACTCTACTACGCAAAAGGCTACAAGTGTTACAATCCATAAACTAGAAAGACATTTGTCTCTC
Organism: Eutrema heterophyllum; assembly: GCA_002933915.1. NCBI lineage: Eukaryota > Viridiplantae > Streptophyta > Magnoliopsida > Brassicales > Brassicaceae > Eutrema > Eutrema heterophyllum. The sequence continues at coordinate 17,375 of PKMM01020352.1, forward strand.
GTGATGTCAAATTTGATGAAGAAAAAGATTCGAACAAACTAAAAGACTTGGGTTCTTCTAGTTCTGATCCTGCTGCCAGCTTGAGGAGTCTTCTTGAAAACCTCAACATGCCAAATCAAAGAGAAGCTATACAATCTCCTTTGCCACAATCTGAAGAGGAACCTGAAAATGGTAAAAATGATGAAAATGGTGAAACTGCTCCCTACAGCACCAACTCGACAGATGCAGTTCCTATGGCTCCCTACAACACCAAATCGAGGGTTCCAGTTTCTAACTCGATAGATTCAATCCCCGCGGCTCCCTCTCTTTCTCAAGTTGACAATGTGCTTCAGATGATCCCGAAACTCAAGACAATGGTGAAAATTGTGAAGAGGAGTCTGATCCAAATGATGATGACCAAAATATGGAGACCGCCATTCATGAAGATGACTCACCTCCCCTACTCCGTAGAAGCTCCAGAATCAGGAAGAACCCTGATTTTTACTATAATAATCTTGCTACTACTGCTACTCATCCTATTCAAGCTTATTGTTCTTTGGCTAACCTTCCTGATGATCATCAAGTTTTTCTTAGCAAAATTGACTAGGTTGCTATACCTCAGACTTATGAAGAAGCAAAAGATAGTGAGGTGTGGACTGAGGCAGTAAACGAAGAACATGGAGCCATGAAGAGGAATAACACTTGGGATGTGGTTGATCGCCTCAAAGGATAGAAACAATTTGTTCCAAATGGGTTTTCATGATCAAATACCACAACAACGGTGAAATAGAAAGGCACAAAGCTCGTTTGGTGGCTAAAGGCTTCACTCAAACATATGAAGATTACAAAGACACTTTTTCTCCTGTTGCTAAACTTCATACTGTTCGTGTTATTCTCTCTCTTGCCACTAACCTCTCTTGGGATTTATGGCATATGGATGTGAAAAATGCATTCCTTAAAGGAGAGCTTGAAGAAGAAGTATATATGAGACCACCTCCTGGTATTGCCATTGAAGAAGGAAAGGTTCTCAAACTTAAGAAGGCTATTTATGGTCTGAAGCAATCACCACGTGCTTGGTATCACAAGCTAAGCAAAACCCTCATTGGAAATGGATTTAAAAGGTCAGAAGCTGATCATTCGCTTTTCACAATTCAGGGGGAATCATGTATTGTCGTTGTCCTTATTTATGTTGATGATTTAATTATTTCGAGCAATGACAAAGAAGGTATTCAAAATACCAAATCCTCTCTTAAATCTGCTTTTGATATTAAAGACTTAGGTGAACTAAATTACTTTCTTGGAATAGAAGTATGTCGTTCTGATGAAGGACTTTTTCTATCACAAAGAAAGTACACACTTGATCTTCTTAGTGATACAGGAAAGCTTGGAGCTAAACCAGCAAAAACACCTATTGAAGAGAAGTACAAAGACTCTAGTGAGGGGGAACCTGAGGGGGAACCTTATGACAACATTGGACAATACCAAAGAATTGTGGGTAAGCTCATTTATCTTATAATTACACGTCTACTTGAAGGGAACTCCGGGCAAAGGCATTTGGATGTAGAAGAATGACCACACTGAGACCGTTGGCTATTGTGATGCTGATTGGGCTGGAGACAAGATAGACAGGAAATCAACAAGAGGCTATTGCACGTTTGTTGGTGGGAACCTGGTCACGTGGAGAAGCAAGAAGCAGAAGGTGTTGTCAAGGTCGAGTTGTGAAGCTGAATATCGGTCTATGGCTGACATTACGGATGAGCTTATTTGGCTTAAGGCGTTGCTACTGGATCTCGGAGTCAAGAAAACTCAGCCTATTATCATGCATTGTGACAATCAGGCTGCTATTCACATTGCATCCAACTCTATGTTTCATGAGCGCACCAAGCACATCAAAGTATACTACCATCATATTCGTGAGAAGGTTGAATTTGGGATCATCTCTCCCGCTTACACTAAATGTTCTGATAAACTTGCGAATATCTTCACCAAGGCATCAAATTCAAAGGTGTGCATGCAATTTCATTCAAGGCAAGCATGGCTTAGTTGATCTTCATCAGCCTTGAATGTGATCATTGTACTCTTTTTCCTTCACCATGATTTTTTCCCTTTGGGTTTTCTTGGTAAAGGTTTTAATGAGGCAATTCCATTCAAGGCCAATCTTCTTCGGCCAAGCTTGAGGGAGAATGTTGGAATGAAGGAATTACATGTATTACCAGTATTACCAATAGTACCAGTAGTACCTGCCGCCCAGTCTTTACTCAAACATGCTCCTCTCTCTCTTCTACTTATTATGGACGAATTCCCATGTCTTCCTCTCTCCTTCATGCATCTCTTCTCATTAAGTATTGTAACAGCTAGTTTATTCTCTATATATTTGTATCTCCTTATACAAATCAGATTAAGAGGAATATTATACAGTTTCTCTCTATTCTCTGTTATCTCTTTCTTATACACTTCCGCATAGATTTCTACAGAGCCTGCCTTAGCATCATGTCAACATCAACCGCCGGACGCCTCAGTATTAAGCACGTGCACCATACCCGAACAAAAATCAGCATGGCTGATGAGACTTGTGCTACACCAAAGGGGATCGCCTATGACATGCCTATAAGGATTGGAGATTGCATAGCCCCTGTCGATTTCTACATCGTCAAGGCGACGAAAGTTGATTCTACATCGGTAATCCTAAGATGGCCGTTCTTGTCAACCGTTGGAGCCATCATGGATTAGCCAAATCAACGTGTTTCCTTTGTCAACGTCAACAAATATGTGTTTCCTTTGTCAGCTCAAGTTCAAGAAGGACGGATATCTCAAATTGAGAGACCCCGATCCCGACCCACTATGGAGCAATGATTCACATGACGAGGAGACCCAAAGGAGATCGAAGAAGACCAGTCGAAAGACACTATCCTTCTACGACTAAGCTCATCTCGCTACCAACGTCGAGCTAAACGACTTTAAACAAAAGCGCTCAATGGGATGCAACTCATTTTAGGTACGTTTTTCTTTTAAATTTTTTGTCTTTTTCTTCACATTTTCTTTTCCTTAGTTTCAGCTTTCAAAAAAATTCAAAAAACCCAAAAATTCAAAAAAAAACCGAAAAGACAAAAAGAAGAAAGCACGATTCGAAGTTGCTCAGTCCAGTCCGAACCGCGAGGAAGGACTTGACCGCAAAAGAGGATCGACCGCGGGTGCAGCAATTAGACCCGCGGCGAACCAGCACGCACTACAAGAAAACAGCGTTTTGGCGACTACAAGTAGCGACTAAGTAATTAGTCGCCAAAAGTTGCGACTAAATTGCAACTATTTGGCGACCAATACAATTTAGTCGTAATTAAGTCGCTAAATTATGACCAAAGAACATAGTCGCTAAATTAGTCGCTATTTTACGACTAATTTATGACTACATTTCAGACATAGTAATAGTCGCCTAATAGTCGCTAAATTAGCGACTATTGTTCGACTCTTACACTTAGTCGCTAATTAACGACTAATTAACGACTAATTTCGGCGGGTCGCAAGGTAGTCGGTAATCAGTCGTAAAATACCGGCGAAAAACATGTTTTATTCGTTTTGGGTTGGTGTACCTGTTTTATGCGACTACAATATTTAGTCGCCTGAAATGTCTATATAAGCAAAATTCACCCCATTTCTTCTCCTCATTCGATCTCAAAATCAAAAAAAAGAAAGAAAAAAAACGAAACAGAAAAAGAAAAAAAACGAAAAACAAAAAAAATTCAGTTTTTTAGTTTAAATAATGTCGGGAAATTACAATTATAATAATTTCCAGGAGTGGATGTATAAGAGGTTCAATGAAGAGACGGGGAATTTCTCGGCAGAATTCACAACGGGGGTGGAGCAATTCATGACATATGCAAATAGCCAGCCTCTAACACAAAGTAATGGCGGTAAGTTTTTCTGCCCTTGTAGTGTTTGCAAGAACGAGAAATTTATCTCGGGGACAAGAATTTGGAATCATCTTTATAGCAAAGGATTTATGCCAGATTATTATGTTTGGTATAAGCATGGAGAAGAAATCAATATGGATTTAGGATCGAGTTATGTTGATACGACGTATATAAGTGGGAGTGAAGAAGTGGGTAATGTAGTAGAAGACAGATATGTGGATATGGTGAATGATGCATTTCATCATAACGTGAGTTTTGATAACCATCATCAGAATGGTAGTTATCAAAATGTAGAAGAACCGGTACGTAACCATTCAAAGAAATTCTATGACTTGTTAGAAGGTGCAAATAATCCATTATACGATGGTTGTCGTGAAGGTCACTCGCAGTTATCCTTAGCTGCCCGAGTCATGCAAAAAAAGGCAGAATATAATATGAGTGAAAAGTTAGTGGATTCGGTTTGCGGAATCTTGACAGACTATTTACCATAAGGAAACAAGTCAACCGGTTCACATTACGAGACAGAAAAATTGATGCGCAATTTAGGTCTCCCATATCATACAATTGATGTTTGTATTAACAATTGTATGATCTTCTGGAAAGATGACGAGAAGGAAGATAAATGTCTGTTTTGTGGTGCACAAAGATGGAAGCCTAAGAACGACCGACGTAGAACCAAAGTACCATACAGTCGTATGTGGTATCTACCTATTGCTGACAGATTAAAGAGAATGTATTAGAGCGAGAAGACTGCAGCGGCAATGAGATGGCATGCCGAGCACCAAGCAAAGGAGGGAGAAATGGGTCATCCTTCTGATGCGGCGGAGTGGAGATATTTTTAAGATCAAAATCCCCAGTTTGTTGATGAACCCCGTAACGTTTATCTTGGATTATGTACGGATGGGTTCAATCCATTTGGCATGTCTCGTAATCATTCGTTCTGGCCTGTGATCTTGACGCCATATAATTTACCCCCGGGTATTGATATATCATGGTTTTTACCCATTTTAAGCCATGGTATAAGTCCGTTTTATAGAGTCTTTCTATTATTTTGGAGTCTTTTAGAGTCTTTTACAGGTTTTAGCACGTTTGGAGCATAATTGGAGATATTGGAGATTTTTGGAGCTTTTTGGAGCAAAACAGAAGCTTGTGTAGCTGAGTACCCGATTTAGAGTCTCAGTATCGATCGACACTACCCTAATATCGGTCAATACTCATTGCAGCAAGACAGAAGTCGCGACTTTTATGAAGAGTTGAAGGATTGCAAAATTGCCCAGAAGACTTTGATAATTGCAATAAACCCCAAAACGTGTTTTAGGTTATTAATTAGGATTTTGAGCCACTTTGGGAGGACATTTTTGATTACGCTTGATTGATCTGAGTTTTGTGAGAGAGCTTTCTGAGGGAGACAAGTCTGAGACTCTGTTCGTCCGAGAGAAGATTTTGAACCCTCTTGTTACTCTCATTTTTATTATTTATTTGAGTATTATTTCAGCCATGTTTATTGTCTCAATTATCATGTCTGAGTAGTTCTCTTGTTAGGTTCAGGGTTCTCTTAAGGGTTTTCTCTGAATGTTAGGTTAATTGAATAATTAGGATTCACCATCTAAATTAGTTCTTCGCCTAGGTTGTTCTCAAAGCTAATTCTAGACTGATCACCTAGAACTTAGATCTTAGGATAATTGGTTAGGCACGAGAGTGAGATTAGTTACCTAACAAAACCTAGAGTGAGCAAAATAACTATTCGCAAAGAGATTTGGTTTAGTTGTTTTGTGAACAAATCAAACTTGAACTAAAAGCTGGTTTAGACTTTAGAATTCGCAAAGAGATTTGGAATTCTAGGATTTAGACTTAGATAGTTTTCGCAACGAGAGTTGGTTAGCTATACTTTAGTGATTTGAGTTCAAGAACCGCGCTAAAACTGAATCATGTTAGCTAGTTTATCTACATTCATTGAATTCCTGAGAAATCTAAGCCTAATCTTTCTTCCAATCGATTTACAACACATCTAATTTACGCATTGGTTTAGTCTACAAACTATTGGTTTAGCTTAACTCTAATCTTTATAATCTATTGAGTGATATCTGGAGTTCTTGTGTTCGACCCCTAACTATACTACAACACTGCTTTAGTACTTTTTAGGGTATTAATTTGAGCATATCAAATTTGGCGCCGTTGCCGGGGACTCAATTTCGCCATTAGATTTTAGTGAAGAATTTCGACTAAATCGTCTAGTATCGATCGACACCATAGTGGTATCGGTCGACATTAGTCACGTTTTTTTAGTTACTTACGTTCTTGATCTTTCGTGTTTCAGGTGTATGCCTACTCGAGAAACCAGAAGAAACAAGAACACTCCGCTAGTTGATCTGTCAAACGAGCAGCTAGCACATTTGGAACGCACACTAAAAAAAGCAAAGAAGCCAGCGAAAATGAACAACAATCCAGTGGTTTTGATTCAGGATGAGGCTGGTACTTTCAGAGACCAAGAGGGTCAATTGTGCAATGAGAGAGGGCAGAGACTTGATGGAGATGGGAACGTTATTGCCCCTCCAGCCGTTGTGAATGCTGAGAACGCTGCGGTTGAGCGTGGTAGAACAATTGGTGAATGCAACAGACCTGATCAGTTCTATGCAAATCGATCAGGGATTCGTCTTCCTGCCTTTCAGAGGAATGATTTCGAACTGAAGCCTGCCTACTACACTCTTGTAGGCCAGCACACTTTTCATGGTCTCTCTAATGAACACCCCATGTATCACATCGAGAAGTTCGAGGATTTGGTCTCTAGCATCAAATGCAATGGAGTGTCCTACGACTATCTGTTCTGTAGGCTTTTCCCATACTCTCTTGGTGGGGATGCTTCGTATTGGCTCAAGCAACTACCAGCTGGGTCATTGACTACGTGGGACGAGACTAAGACTGCTTTCCTGAACAACTTCTATGACGATGCGAGATCAGAAGAGTTTAGGAATAAGATTTCCCAGTTTTCTCAGGGAATAACAGAGGCTTTCAAGGCTGCTTGGGGAAGATTCAGATCGTATCAGAGGGATTGTCCACATCATGGGTATACTATGCTTACCAGCTGATTAAGAATTTTGCGTCTAGCAATAGCACAAAGAGTGCTGACATGGAGCGTAAGAAGCTAGCTGGTGGTATGGAAGGTTCACAGATTGCTGAGGTGCATGCGAAGCTGGATTCAGTGCATAATTTGTTGATGAGCAAGCAGCAGAAGGCAGTTCACTTTGCTGATGATATCGAGGTTTTCAATGAGGATGAGGTAGAGGATGTTAACTACATTGGTGGCTCTGGTTTTCAAGGTCAGAGGAATCAATACAACAACCGAAATTTCAATAACTATTTCCAGCAAGGGGGATTCAAGTCTGAGGGTAATCAAGGTGGTTCTGGATCGAATCAGTTTAACCAGAAACCTTTTCAGAGCAGTGGTTACACGAGGAACTATGAGAATTTATCTTATCAGCAAGTACCTGCTAAGAATTCTGAGAGTAAGATCGAAGCTATGCTTGAGCAGCTGGTTCAAGGGCAGGATAAGATGACGGTGAGCTTCAATGGGAAGTTGGATGATCTTTACACAACCTTGAATGGAAGGATCGAAGCGCTCAGTATGAGTCAAAAGAAGTTGGAAATTCAGGTTGCTCAAACTTCAGAAGCTGTGAAAAGGCAAGAGGGTGTTCTTCCAGGTAGAGGAGAAAACCCAAGGAGGGAGCACGTCAATGCAATTACTCTAAGGAGCGGAAAAGAGGTGAATGCAGGGGTTAAGGATGCATCACCTGCAGAGATTTTCGTCGATCTCATCAATGAGGATTCTGAAATCCCGACGGTATCGATCGATACACCTCAGTGTCGATCGACACCAGTTAAAATCTTGCAACGAGACAACTCCAAGGCCCCAGTGTCGATCGAAATTCCTCAAGCATCGGTCGACACTGAGACTACGGCAGAGAAGACACCTAAGACTATGAATGTAGTGCCTAAGGTGGTTCCAGAACGAGTTTATATACCAAGGATACCTTATCCTAGAGCTGTTGGGAAGACTAAGAAGGAAGTGGAAGACGCTAGATGCAAGCAGATATTGGACAGGTTGATTGTCGAGCTTCCTTTCCTCGATGCTATTAAGACCTCCCCAGCTTTCAGAAGATATGTCAAGAAGATATGTCAAGAAGATGGTGTCTAGCAACATGAACCTTGAAGAAGGATGCGTGATGCTTACTCAGGAGTGCAGTGCAATCTTAACTAACATAATTCCAAAGAAACTTCCGGATCCAGGGAGCTTTGTGTTGGATTGTTCTATATTCACCGAAAGGTTCGGGCGTTCTCTATGTGATCTTGGCTCAAGTGTGAACCTCATACCGTATTCAGTTGCCAAGAGGATGGGTATGACTGACTTCACGCCCACCCGGATATCTTTGATACTTGCTGATCGCTCAGTGCGACTTCCAGAGGGGCTACTCGAAGATGTTCCTATTAAGATCGGGAATTGCTTGATCCCGACTGATTTCATTGTCTTGGAGTATGATGCTGAACCCAGAGACCCCCTTATCCTAGGTAGACCATTCCTTGCCACAGCTGGTGCATTGATAGATTGCAGGAATGGGAAGATAGATCTCAACATAGGTGATTTGGTCATGACCTTTAACATGGAAAAGATGATGAAGAGACCGACTATCGATGGGCAGACTTTCTTCGTAGATACTTTCACGGATATTGCTGAAGAGTACTTCATGGAGATGCATCCTGAGGATCCGTTGGAGAGAGCACTGGTTTGTTCAGCTGAATCTGAAGTGTTCTTAAGAGAAGAGGCTGCTGGTTACTCGAAGATGCTCGACACTGCACCATCAGTGTCGATCGATACTACCTTAGTATCGGTCGACACCCTACGGCCAGACAGAGAATTGGGCGAGTGTTCCAAGCAAGCTGCTAAGCTTGGAAATTGGAGCGAGGAGAAAGCTCCTAAGGTGGAACTCAAACCACTTCCAGCCAATCTGAGGTATGTTTTTCTTGGTCCTAGTTCCACATACCCTGTGATTATTAATGCTTCTTTGAACAACGCAGAGGTTGCCTTACTGCTGAGCAAGCTGCGCATGTATCGCAAAGCTCTTGGCTATTCTCTTGATGACATTTCAGGTATATCACCGGATCTGTGCATGCATAGGATTCATCTTGAGGACGAGTCAAAGGCTACAATTGAGCATCAGAGAAGGCTGAATCCAAATCTGAAAGAAGTGGTTAAGAAAGAGGTTATGAAGCTCTTGGATGCAGGGGTTATCTACGCCATCTCAGAAAGTTCTTGGGTTAGTCCGGTGCATGTTGTTCCTAAGAAAGGAGGGATAACTGTGGTGAAGAATGAGAAAGATGAGCTGGTTCCTACTAGGACTATCACTGGGCATCGAATGTGTATTGACTACCGGAAGTTGAACGCGGCTACAAGGAAAGATCATTTCCCATTGCCTTTCATTGATCAGATGTTAGAGAGGTTGGCTAGTCATCCCTACTACTGTTTTCTCGATGGGTATTCAGGCTTTTTCCAGATTCCGATTCATCCAGATGATCAGGGGAAGACGACTTTTACATGTCCTTATGGCACATTCGCATACAGGAGAATGCCATTTGGATTATGTAATGCTCCAGCTACTTTTCAGAGATGCATGATGTCTATCTTCACAGACATGATTGAGGATTTTATGGAGGTGTTCATGGATGATTTTTCAGTATATGGATCATCTTTCAAGGACTGTTTGGCTAACTTGTGCAAGGTGCTACAGAGGTGTGAGGAGAAACACTTGGTCCTTAATTGGGAAAAGTGTCACTTTATGGTTCAGGATGGCATCGTTCTTGGGCACAAAGTTTCTGAAGCTGGGATCGAGGTTGATAAGGCTAAGATTCAGGTTATGACAGGTCTGCCACCACCGACTTCTGTGAAAGATATAAGGAGTTTTCTGGGCCACGCTGGGTTTTACAGGAGATTTATTAAGGATTTCTCCAAGATAACCCGCCCACTCACCGCCCTGTTATGCAAGGAGACACGATTTGATTTCACACCAGAGTGTCTTGCGGCCTTTGAAGAGATTAAGAAGGCATTAGTGAGTGCTCCTATTGTGCAACCTCCAGATTGGACATTGCCTTTCGAGATTATGTGCGACGCCAGCGATTTTGCTGTGGGTTCTGTTCTGGGTCAGAGGAAGGATAAGAAGCTGCATGTCATCCATTACGCCAGCAAAACATTGGACGATGCTCAGAGGAACTACAGCACAACAGAGAAGGAATTACTTGCGGTGGTTTTCTCTTTCGATAAATTTCGCCCTTATTTGATTGGGAGCAAAGTGATCGTTCACACAGATCATGCTGCTCTCAAATATTTGATGCAGAACAGGGATCTCAAACCTCGTCTTTGTTGTTGGGTTCTTTTGCTCCAAGGGTTTGATATTGAGATAAAAGACAAGAGAGGAATAGAGAATGGGGTTGCTGATCATCTTTCGAGGTTGAATTTCGATACAGATGTCCCGATTGATGATCACTTACCTGAGGAGTCCATTTACTACGTGGAAACTGATTTCCAGAGTGGCTTCACCGAAAATCAGCAATTCCCACGAATTGCAGGTTTCAGTATCGATCGACACTCACCTAGTGTCGGTCGATACCCGACGGTCTCTGCACCTGTTTTAAACGTGGAACACCTTTGTGCTTATGAGGACTATCTCGTTGCTGCAGCTGACTCCGATCTACCATGGTATGCTCATATTGCCAACTTCCTCGCTGCCAATGCAGAGCCAATGCACCTAAAGAACTTTGCCAAGAAGAAATTTATGCGCGACATGAGGCGCTACTTTTGGGATGAGCCTTACCTGTATAAACATTGTTCTGATGGTATCTACAGGAGATGTATTGCTGAATCGGAGGTACCCCACGTTTTGTTTCACTGTCATGGTTCTGAGTATGCTGGACACTTTGCTACTTTCAAGACGGTGTCCAAAGTTCTTCAAGCAGGCTTCTGGTGGCCTACTATGTTTAAAGATGCTCATACCTTTATCTCACAGTGTGATGTGTGTCAGAGGAGAGGGAAGATCAGTAAGAGACACGAGATGCCACATAATTTCATCCTTGAGGTTGAGATTTTTGATTGCTGGGGTATCGATTTTATGGGACCTTTTCCTTCGTCATACAAGAACCAGTACATCCTAGTTGCAGTGGATTATGTCTCTAAGTGGGTGGAGGCAATTGCTAGTCCAACCAACAACTCTTCGGTGGTTTTTAAGCTGTTTAAGACTATCATCTTTCCACGATTTGGCGTGCCTCGTATTGTTATAAGTGATGGTGGCAGTCATTTCATCAACATGGTTTTTGAGAAGTTACTAAGGAAGCATGTAGTGAATCATCGAGTGGCTACTCCTTATCACCCCCAGACCAGTGGGCAAGTCGAGGTCTCCAACAGGCAAATCAAGGAGATTATGGAGAAGATAGTGGGAACCTCTCGGAAGGATTGGTCTGCGAAGTTAGACGATGCGCTGTGGGCTTACAGGACTGCTTATAAGACACCGTTGGGCACTACACCTTTTCATTTGCTGTACGGGAAAGCATGTCACCTTCCTGTGGAGATCGAGCATAAAGCAGCATGGGCTACTAAGTTGCTGAATTTTGACAACAAGCCTGCTGCTGAGAAGCGATTGATCCAGCTGTACAAGGAGAGGACTAAGGCGTACCACGACAGGAAAATCATATACCGAATTTTCAAACCCAATGATCAGGTACTTCTGTACAACTCTCGTTTGCATTTGTTTCCTAGTAAATTGCGTTCTCGTTGGTCAGGTCCTTTCACTGTCACGGAGGTTAGACCACATGGTGCACTTGTCCTGCGTAATCCCTCTGGCGAGGAGTTCACTGTCATGGAGGATATTACTATCTCCCACACTTACCTCCGCGACATCCCTGCACCACCTCCACCTCGTCCTGCCTCCCCAGTCGCTCCTAGCGCAACATGTAGGCCTCCTTGGCCTAAGATCAGCGAGAAGGCCAGGATCCACTTGACCGATGATTACGAGGGCTCCGATAAGGAGATTACAGAGAGCCGGGCTTGCACGCACATGCCTATTTCCGAGGAGTGGGACAACTATGACTCCATTTTCTACAACGCCTGGCAGGCGGTTGATGTGCGCCCCACTCGATTTGTGGACACGCATGCTATGAGACAGCTGGGCTTTGACAGAGAGCTTGATGGTTTGATCAGGAAGATTGGAATGGGGACGATGCCTACGCAGCAATATGACTTATACCCCGACCTAGTCCGCTAGTTCCTCGCGTCTGTCCGCGTCTACTACACTGGTGAGCCTCCAGTGACTGCACAGCAGGGTGTGCTGACGTTCCTGATTCGCGGTGTGCGATACATGATTTCTTTCCGGGAGCTATGCGACATCTATGGGTTTAACAAAGATTTCTCGAGGTGTGAGCTTCCTCGTAGGTTCTTGGATATTGAGGCATTCCGGTCTCACTTCGGGCACGGGGTCTACGACTGCAAGACCACCACACAGATGGATGTGTACCATCCTGTCCTGCGCTGTCTTGTTAGGATCTTGAGCATCACCTTGTTGTGCAAGATGGAGCCTAACAAGATGAGGGTGACTGAGCTGATTGTGTTGTCCATTGGGATCGGGGACATTATTGAGGATGAGGCGTATGAGTAGCCTGAGATGGACCTGGCAGTCAACTTAGGTGCTGTCTTTGCGCACCACTTGGAGTCGTTGAAGGTGAAGCCTTTTACCGGACGTGGCAGATCTTCTAGGACAGCAGGTCGCCTGAAGACTGAGACGGTAGGCAGTCTCCTCACTCCCATCTTTCTGCACCTTGGGATCAGTACTACTAGCTGCTCGATAGTGACATCCCGCGAGCTTATGGACCTAGCGCACCTGGAGCACCTGCACTGGCTAAAGCCGGATAGGCGTTGGGTTTTCAGCACTTCTACTGGGGACTATCTGGTTCAGCTCCCCAACACAGATCTGACGGACATTGGCGGTGATCCTGCTCAGCTACTCTTCGCGCCTGCCACAGCTGATATGGAGCCTGCACCGATCACTCGACGTCGAGGCTCCGCTACTCGCGTTCGTCCGCCTGCTTCTGGCCCTGTTGGGGGTCGATCACGCGCACGCCACGCACCTGCTCTTACACCTACTTTTCCTACGCCACCTGCGATGGAGATGGACCCGTTCCAGCGCTACGTTGTCGAGAGTCTTTAGACCATTTGGAGTGCTATGTCTCGATGCAGCTGCATGGCGTCCCAGCGCCCCGTTTCACCACGATCACCACATCAGGCTGGACCATCTGGCACCGCTGGCGATGACTCTGACGCCACTGAGGAGGATTAGTCCTCTGATTATCTGGTTTCACGTTTGTTTTTCTTTTCCCTTTTCTATTTCTTTTCGTTCGAACTTTTGTTATTTTGGGTCTTATGTTAGCATTGTTATCATTGTGTACTTTGTGGAACTTATGCTTCTATGATTTTTGTTGCTTTTGACTTGTGTTTGAGTGATCTAACAGTGCTAACTATAACACATTTGGATCGTTTGACCCAATTTTCGGGCACCATTATCGCTGTCAAGAGGAATTCTGTCGACCATGTGCTGGTATCGATCGATACCAGTTCAGTGTCGGTCGACACTCATTACCATCTCGGGTAACCTCTTCGATTTTCACATTCCACTTGGTTCATTTGATTTCTCTCACCAAACTCAGGATTGATAACACTGGGGACAGTGTTGTTTAAGTATGGGGGAGGTAGTCGCTGACATTGTGTTTGTTTTTCTTAGAGTCAGTCGTTTTTATCGAGTCAAAATTTGTTTTATTGAGTCAAAATTTTGTTGGAGATTATGATCGAGTCCTTGAAACTGCTGTTTTGATTTTGCTTCTGAGTGTCCACTGTTACAGAATCAGCTACAGATCGACTAATGAAAAATTCAAAGGCTGACCAGTTAACTAGAAGACACACATGTTTCCAGCAGAGTTCTTTTAAAGCATGAGCCAAATTTTTGCACTTCATCGATGTGGTTAGTATTCATAGAGCTTAATTCCTCATTCATATCTGACAAAGGAACCCATGTGTTTAAAAGTAATAGTATCTCTTTCCCCTTCTGTTAGTTAATAAATAAGAGCATAAAAGATGAAATGATTTTCTTCTGAGTAGAGGGCTAGGAAAATTTCCAGCGATCCCATTATTCTACTTGGTGAGGGATGATCACACAGAGGATTGGAAGCGAGGCTAGGATTTTCCTATGATGCCATTATTCGCCTACATCCTTTGATACATTGGGAGGGAAGAACCGGGGATTCGGTGGCAAACACCATCAATACTCGCGTCTCATACCTTGATGTGTATATGCAAATCTAAAAAAAAAAAGAGAAGAAGAAAATATGATAAGAAATAAGTCTGGGGGAGAGAAAGTGATACAAAAAGTATGAAATTGGGTGGTTCCTTGTTATGATACTGTATGGGAAAGAATCTAGAAGGTTCTTGGTATTAATCACAACGATGAAACTAGCGATGAGGGGTTTAAATGAACGACGCTGCAAAATAATGTGTGTAGTCTGGGGAAGCTGCAAATGTCTACGTAGAAGTACATGGTGGTTAGATTTGGATCTGGTTAGGTGACATTTGGGTGTTTGGGAAAAGGGTCATTGCAACATTTCAAGAACAGGTGAGTCTCCGCGTTTTCAAACTTCTTTCTCTGGTTTAGTCTTCTATTTGCTTGAGCGCAAGCAAATGCTAAGTCTGGGGGAGTTGATATATCTTGGTTTTACCCATTTTAAGCCATGATATAAGTCCGTTTTATAGAGTCTTTCTATTATTTTGGAGTCTTTTAGAGTCTGTTACAGGTTTTAGCACGTTTGGAGCATAATTGGAGATATTAGAGCTTTTTGGAGCATTTTGGAGCAAAACAGAAGCTTGTGTAGCTGAGTACCCGATTTAGAGTCTCAGTATCGATCGACACTACCCTAGTATCGGTCGATACTCATTGCAGCAAGACAGAATTCGCGACTATTATGAAGAGTTAAAGAATTGCAAAATTGCCCAGAAGACTTTGATAATTGCAATAAACCCCAAAACGTGTTTTAGGTTATTGATTAGGATTTTGAGCCACTTTGGGAGGACGTTTTTGATTACGCTTGATTGATCTGAGTTTTGTGAGAGAGCTTTCTGAGGGAGACAAGTCTGAGACTCTGTTCGTCCGAGAGAAGATTTCGAACCCTCTTGTTACTCTCCTTTTTATTATTTATTTGAGTATTATTTCAGCCATGTTTATTGTCTCAATTATCATGTCTGAGTAGTTCTCTTGTTAGGTTCAGGGTTCTCTTAAGGGTTTTCTATGAATGTTAGGTTAATTGAATAATTAGGATTCACCATCTAAATTAGTTATTCGCCTAGGTTGTTCTCAAAGCTAATTCTAGACTGATCACCTAGAACTTAGATCTTAGGATAATTGGTTAGGCACGAGAGTGCGATTAGTTACCTGACAAAACCTAGAGTGAGCAAAATAACTATTCGCAAAGAGATTTGGTTTAGTTGTTTTGTGAACAAATCAAACTTGAACTAAAAGCTGGTTTAGACTTTAGGATTCGCAAAGAGATTTGGAATTCTAGGATTTAGACTTAGATAGTTTTCGCAACGAGAGTTGGTTAGCTATACTTTAGTGATTTGAGTTCAAGAACCGCGCTAAAACTGAATCATGTTAGCTAGTTTATCTACATTCATTGAATTCCTGAGAAATACCCTGAGCCTAATCTTTCTTCCAATCGATTTACAACACATCTAATTTACGCATTGGTTTAGTCTACAAACTATTGGTTTAGCTTAATTCTAATCTTTATAATCTATTGAGTGATATCTGAAGTTCTTGTGTTCGACCCCTAACTATACTGCAACACTGCTTTAGTACTTTTTAGGGTATTAATTTGAGCATATCAGGTATGTGCATGAATACAAAGTCTTTTTATCTACCTAATGGAAGGAAGACGTGTTGGTTTGATTGTCACCGAAGATTTCTTCCTCATGGTCATCCACTGAGGAGGAATAAAAAAGACTTCCTAAAGGGAAAAGACGCTTCGAGAGAGTATCCACCTCCGTCTTTGACCGGTGAGCAAGTTTATTTCGAGCGGTTGGCTGGTGTAAATCCATCGAAAACAAAGGATGTTGGTGGAAACGGTCACGAAAAGAAGAAGCTGGGCTATAGGAAGCAACATAACTGGCACAAGGAAAGCATATTTTGGGAGCTGCCGTACTGGAGGGACCTCAATCTCCGTCATTGTCTTGATGTGATGCATATAGAGAAGAATTTTTTTGACAACATCATGAATACTCTTATGAGTGTGAAGGGTAAATCGAAAGACAACATCATGTCAAGATTGGATATAGAACGATTTTGTTCTCGGCCACACTTACATATTGATAGTGAGGGTAAAGCTCCTTTCCCATCTTTCACATTGACAGAAGAAGCCAAAAAAAGTTTACTGGAATGTGTGAAACATGCGGTTAAGTTCCCAGATGGTTATTCGTCAGACTTAGCTACTTGTGCTGATATGGACAACCAAAAGTTTTCAGGCATGAAGAGTCATGACTGCCATGTTTTTATGGAGCGGTTACTTCCATTTATCTTTGCAGATCTCCTAGACCGGAATGTCCACCTTGCGTTATCAGGTACTAATTACCACTATTTCTTTAAATATGATTATAGTAATTTATATAGTAACCTCATGCAATTTTCACGTATATTGTAGGGGTTGGAGCATTTTTCCGGGACTTATGTTCGAGAACTTTGCATACAAGTCGCGTTCAAATTCTAAAACAGAACATAGTTTTAATCCTATGCAATTTAGAAAAGATCTTTCCACCTTCATTTTTCGATGTGATGGAGCACCTGCCTATACATCTCCCCTATGAAGTTGAATTAGGAGGCCCTGTCCAGTATAGGTGGATGTATCCTTTTGAAAGGTTTTTCAAAAAGTTGAAAGGGAAAGCAAAGAACAAAAGATATGCGGCAGGATCGATTGTTGAATCATATATCAATGACGAGATTGCTTATTTCTCAGAGCAATACTTTGCCGCGAATATACAAACGAAATCAAGGTAAATGCTAAAATCAATCACATCATGTCCACTTTGCCATTTAATTTGTATACACATGCTATGTATTTTAATGTCAGGTTAACAAGATTCGATGAAGGTGAAGTCCCCGTATATCATGTCCCTGGAGTACCTTCTATATTTACTCAAGTAGGCCGTCCAAGTGGAGAAATGCATGAAATATGGCTCTCAGAGAGAGACTATCAATGCGCACATGCATATGTTTTACGAAATTGTGACTATTTTCAGCCAATTGAGAGGTATATAAGTTGGCATCGCTCCCAGTTTGCGTTTTAATATATATATTATCTTTGTTTAATTTCTCATATTTGTGTTGGTCTTGTGTAGTATGTTCGAGGAATTTATTTCTGCAAAATATCCAGGACTTTCCGAAAAAGAACTCGCCGCGAAAAGAGCTGATGAATATCATTTATGGGTGAAAGAATATGTATGTCTCAAAAATATTCATAACTATGCATATATTTATACTTATATATATTTACGCTATTTTTTATATATATGCAGGTTACTTACTGGAACGCCACGAATCCATTTCCTACTTGGGTTCAAGAGATAGTGCATGGACCTTTGAATAAGGCCAAAACCTGGCCAATGTATTTTACAAGAGGCTATTTGTTTCATACGCAGAATCACGGCGCTGGACGAAAGACATGTAACTATGGGGTCTGTGTTAAAGGTGAAAATTACACTGATGCATCCGATGCAGCTGATTTCTACGGGACCTTAACTGATATCATAGAACTCGAGTACGAGGGGATGGTCAATTTGCGAATCACACTTTTTAAGTGTAATTGGTATGACCCTGTTATCGGTAGAGGCACTCGGAGGAGCAATGGTGGCGTTGTAGACGTTCTTTCATCGAGAAAATACAATAAATATGAACCATTTATTCTAGGTACGTACTTATGTATATATTTATATATAGCATTTTATTAATGTCGATATACATATGTATAACTTAAATATACATGTTGATATTGCAAACAGCCTCGCAAGCGGATCAAGTTTGTTATATTCCGTACCCATATACAAAGAAACCGAAGCAGTTGTGGCTCAATGTTCTAAAAGTGAATCCGAGGGGAAACATTTCAGGGGAATATGAAAAAAAAGAACCGACTCTTTTGCAAACAGAAAATGATGATGATGTATTGATGACAACAATTGAAGATCTCGTACTCGACAATTTCGTACAAGGAGACCCAATAAACCTCGATTACGATGTCGGAGATGCAGAACCAGAAGACGAATTTCGGTGTAATTTGTCGTCTTCTGATGAAGAATCAGATGACGAAGAACCCTATTAATTAACTATGTTACTTATGTGAAAATTTCGGTGTAATTTGTTTTCTACATTATCTGTCATTTTGAAATAAAAAAAAAAACTTGTCTTCACAAGGATTTGAATCATGGGGGGGATTGAATCAAGAGTGAGAGAATTACCAGTAGGCTAGGGTCATTAATTGGTATTTATCACACAAACAAAATTTTAAGTCAACCAGAAAAGATTAAAAAAAAAACAATTGAGTCTTTACTTGGACTCGAAATCGGGGACTCGAAACCAGGGGGATTGAGCAAAGTGTGGAGTATTACCACTAGGCCAGAGTGTTTAATTGGTTATTGTCACACAAAATAATTATTAAGTCGACCTTCGCAAGCGCAAAAAACACAATTACCCTAATTTCCCCTAAGTCCTTAGATAAAAAAACCCATTCCCCTTCACTCATCTTCTTCGACTCCTCTTTCCCTTTGCTCATCGATTCTCTTCTCCTTCGATTTCTTCATCTCTTCTCCTTTGATTTCTTCTTCGAATCTATTCTCCTTCTTCTCGTTCTTTTCCTCTTTTTCGATTCCTCTTCCAAACCCTAATTTCTCCAATCTATCCGGCGAATCTCTTAGAGAAGAGCCCACGATGCCAGTAGGGAAGAACGGTGGAAAACATAGGAGGAGAACGCTCCCAACGTTTCTCAGAGATGCGTAGAGTCCATTCCCTCGCCGTCTATGTCACGAACACCGAAACCCCTTCCGCCGCAGTACAACTTCACGCCGGCGACCCAAGTTACTCCAACTCCACCTCAAGTCGCCGTCAACAATCAACCGTCAACGTCAGCACCAAATGTCCGAAGCTTTCCACTGCCACAACAACTTTTCTAGAACTCCGGCCTTCAACACAGTGGAGAAGAACGTCTTGCGCCTCATTCGGCTCCACTGGAGGACGCTCCTGCGTCACCACTTCAGGCTCAGAGTCATCCATCTTCTTAAGGAACCAACTTCGAAGGCGAATCTCCAGTGTTGCTTGATCTCCAGGAGGACACGGTGCATGCACTGAATGCTCTGCTTATGGTGCCAGACCGACATCAGTTTACCACCGTCCTCTCTCCCACATCGACGCCGAACTCGAAATGGTATGAAATCCATCTTTTTATCGCATTTGAACTTTACTGGAATCCAATTTTTGGTGTTAAGTATACGATGGTTTTGTCCCCATTGATTGTTTGATTGTAAAGAGATTGCTTAGATTTGAAACTAGAATATGATGGTTATGTGTCTGTGTGTGTCTGTGTGTCTGTGTCTGTGTGTGTATGTGTGTCTGTGTGTCCGAGTGTGTCTGTGTCTGTGTGTCCAAGTTAATGTAATGTACTACTTAGGTCTCTGATGGTTAAGCTTAGGGTCAGTTTGATTTCTAAGTGTAGACACATGTAATGTACTGTTTGCAGTGGTTTCATGTGTTTTGATTAGTTAGGACGCTTCTGGTTTCATGTGTTTTGATTAGTCTTAGGTCTCTGATGCTTAATCTTAGGGTCAGTTTGATGTCTAAAGTCTCTAATGGTTAATGCTTCTGGTTTCATGTGTTTAATCTTAGGTCTCTGATGGTTAATGCTTCTGGTTTCATTATCTATTTGCAGGTTTACTCGCGACAAGGGATCTAAACTGGTTCGGGCAATTACCAAAGTGTTTACAAACAAATTCGATGGTCCCTACTATAGCTGGACATGTGTGCCTCGGGACAGACAAGAAAGATACTTCCTGGAGTTCGCGGTAAAGTTTTCTTGTGATGTTTGCTTGTGATGTTTATGTTCTGTTTACTTTTTGTCCTCTATTGGTTTGCTTGTGATCTTTACTTGTGATGTTTACTTTTTGTCCTATATTGGTTTGCTTGTGATGTTTACTTTCTGTTCTGTTTACTTTATGTCCTATATTGGTTCTGTTTACTTGCTTGTGATGTTTACTTTCTGGAGTTCGTGGTAAAGTTTGCTTATGATGTTTACTTTCTGTCCTATATTGGTTGGCTTGTGATGTTTTCACTCTTGTTCTGTTTTCACTAACATCATTCTATTGTCTTTGTATTGTAGAAAACCCACACATGGGATCCCTTGATAACAGGGACAGTTAAAGGGTATTTCGATGAGATCTGTCAACGCCGGATGAAAGACATGGTTAGCAGTGTGAGGACTAGTCGAGAGCGACCTAATTGGATATGCGACACTGTCTGGAAAACGATGACCGACTACTGGGACACTGATGATGCAAAGCTAAGGAGTCTCACCTATTCCAATGCTCGTATGTCTGACCGTGAAGGTCTCGGTCCTCACATCCATTTATCAGGGCCAAAGTCGTATCAACAAATCCAACAATAAATGGTTAGTATCTTTTTTCATTTTCTTACACCTTAAGAACTTTAAATTATGTCATAATCCTTTGTTTATTTTGTAACATTGCAGGAAGAGGAATTGGGAAGACCGGTTAGTCTTGGTGAGGTTTTCATTAAGACTCATACAAAGCCAGATGGTACCTATGTCGATAGGAAGGCGGAGAAAATCGTTCAAACATATGAGAAGAAGGTGCAAGAGAAGTTGACTGAGCTACAGATAGAGACTTCAGAAAGTTTTGGATGGTGCTTCACGACCTCGACAGCTAACAACAGATGAATATACGAGCATCTTTCTTCAGGTAATACAACAATAAATATAAACATTTCACATTCCACAGTTAGTCTTATATTCTGGTTTTGATATTGACAATTTGAATACTGGTTTTTTCTCATACTTTTCACAGTCCACAGATATGGATTCAAGAGGAACTCCTTATGGAGTTGGAAGCCTGAAGGAGAGTCTTCTCAATGGCAAGCGCAAGCAACCAGGAGACTCTTCATCGTTTGTTGCACTGCAAGAGCAACTGAAGGAAGCTCAGAAGAAAATCGAAGAGCAGACTGCTTACAATGAACGGCGTGATGCTGAGGTTGCTGCCCGTGAAGCAGAGCACTCCCAAGCTGCAGCTGAGCAAAAGGACAAGCTCGAGCACTTCTCCTTGGTGGAAAAGTACCTGCACCAAACTGATTCGCGGTTTCTAGACTTCGTGGCTTCTCATTTAACTCCAGCAACAACCGAAACCAATCTGCTTCCATCAACCAATCTGCTTCCTTCAACCAATCAACCAGATCCAAGTACAATAACTTAGCTTACTAATCTCTGTTTTTGAACCTGTTTTGTGAACTTGCTGATTTTGTTTATGTTTTAGCATTTGTATTGGAGTTTGAATACTTATATGGCATAATCAAATGTTATTTTGTATCTTTATGTTTTGTAACTTTAAGTTTAAGTTTGTATCAAAACAGGTTTACATTTGAGAAACACCAATCGATCATACCATATTCTAATTTTGACAACAAATATAGTCACTAAATAGTCGCCTGGTAGTCGCCAAATAGTCGCAGAATAATAGCTAAGTAGTCGCAAAATATTTAAATCATCGAAGCTTGATGTTACTGTTAGTCGCCAAATAGTCGGTATATTAATCATAGAATAGTCGGTAAATAGTAACAAAAAATTACGACTATTTAGTGACTAAAACTATCCGACTGTATTTTGACCCATTCTGTAGTCGTTCAATAGTCGCTAATATAGTCGCCAATTAGTCGCACAATTTTACGACTACTTTACGACGATTGACCGTCTACACACTGTTCATGTGCTGTAGTCGTAAATTAGTCGCCATTTTACGACTATTTTGACGACTATATAGTTTACCGACTAAGGATTTCCGACTACATGTTTTAGTCGCTAATTAGTCGTAATCTACCTTTTGCCGACTATTTGGCGACTACTGCAGTCGCCAAAAAGCTATTTTCTTGTAGTGACGTGGCCGCGATCGCACTCGACCGACCGCGGCGAAGCTTCCTTTGGCCGCGGTCGGAGCCCCCTTCGACCCGCGACCAGCTCCCAGTCGATCCTGATCGATTTGCTTCGATCCCCGATCGATCCCAAACCATTCCCAATCACCCCCACACCCATTCCCCATCACCACAACACCATCTACCATCCGCATCCCCCACCATTACATTCCCCCATCCATTCCCCAACACTTCCAGGTAAGTTTTCTCTTCCCCTTAAACTTTATCAATTATTACATACATCTATTTCTCGTCCTTGCTCGATTTATTTCATGCTGGAGACAGTGTGATTTAAGTCTGGGGGAGGATTCCATCCCTTACTAACCACCCTTTCTTTCACGAGTCTTTGCATTTTGCATTTTCCAAAGCTTTCTTTAAAAATTTTCAAGTTTTACAATAAAGTAGAAATACGTTTTGAGGGAATGATGAAAAAAATCCATGACGATAACCGACCAATGTGCTTCTACGCTATTTCCTCGTAACATGTTTTTTCGTAATTTGGTTCTAGACTAGGCGGTAGCTAGAGTTTCTGTTAATGCAAAATCCCAAGAGGAATTTAGACTGTAGAGATTCTTAAAAATGGAAGATACTAGCTCTATTATACTTGAACTTTAACTTGACTTAATTTTCTCATCAAAGGTTTAGGCAAAGATAACGAATCATACATTCAAGACGTTCGTTTACCTTTTACCATACTTTGTCATACCTAAATGGTCAGCTCATCTTTAGTTGGTACCTCACCTAAAAATTAACTATTGTTCAAACCTCATGCATCTCTCTTTGTGTCTTATGTGTAGATATGTGCAAAAACGCCAGAGAGGGAGGAACGACACAGTTTTCAGTCATTAAAGACGAAGACTATACGCGATCGGTGGAGGTGAATTCAACAAAGACGAGAGCTTGATTATGCCGTGGAAAAACTCAAAATCATGGTAAATTTTCGTGATTCTAGGTTGGTCGAAATACTTATGAGGCATACATGGTTCGTTTGTGAGAAGTCTGTCATTCCGAGCCCACAGAAAATTCTAAGTATGGGGGAATGACAGAAAACCTCTGTTTTTGGAGAAAGAAGGAAGTGCAACATTTTTACGCAAAAAGAAGTGATTGGAAGCTGTGGTTATCAATAAGTCCTTCCTCTCTTGCTGTTTTGCATAATATCTCGTACCCTCCGGTGAAATTACCGTAACCCGAAACACTTTTAACCTCACCTCTAAATGCCTTTAATACCTAGCATCATTTGTCTTGGTCTGATCCTTTTGATAAGAAATTCACTTTTGCACTTAATGAATTTAGAGTGCTAGTTGACCTGAATGTTGGATTTTGAATGTTTAGATTTCGTATGACGGATACCGTGGACTAGTGTTACATACGGAAACTTCTGGTGAGAATTTTCTTGGCTAGATTGCGATTGAAGTAGTTCGATGGTTATGGTTTAGAAGGACGGTCTCCGAGATTTCTAGTTCCCTATGATTTTTGTTTGATCTTTCCGAGCTTCGGTTTTGTTTTGTTTGAGGACAAACAAATTTTAAGTCTGGGGGAGTTGATAACACCGTATTTTTACCCGTTTTAATATATATTCTAGAACATTTTAATAAGTGTTTCATTCGCTTTTATATGTTTTTATCACGATTTTCGCATATTTGTAGTTTCAAAACTCTTTTCAGGTTACTTGGAGATTGGAGAAAAACCAGATTTTCAGCAAAGAGTCAAATCGTCAGAAGTTCAACTGCCAAAGAGGATCTTCTCACCGTCTGATCCAGCCCAATTCTAGAGATATTCAAGAAGGACCAGCTACCTGTCCATTTCAAGTGATTTGAGGACGATCCAACAGTTCAATCAAAAGATATATCAAGATCAAAACGTCCTAGTTCACCCCGGGGCAGAAGCTTGATATGCTCAAATTAATACCCTATAAGTACTAAAGCAGTTGTTGTAGTATATGTAGGGGTCGAACCACAAAGACTCAAGAAAATCACACAATAGATTATATAGACTTGAATTAAGCTAAACCAAACAATGTAATTAAATGCGAGTGCGTAAATTAAACAAGTTGTAAGTCAATTGGAAAGAAGATAGGCTCATGGTATTTCTCAGGAATTCAATGAATGTAGATAAACTAACTAACATGATTCAGATTTAGCGCGGTTCTTGAACTCAAATCACTAAAGTATAGCTAACCAACTCTCGTTGCGAAAACTATCTAAGTCTAAATCCTAGAATTTCAAATCTCTTTATGAATCCTAAAGTCTAAACCAGCTTTTAGTTCAAGTTTGATTTGTTCACAAAACAACTAAACCAAATCTCTTTGCGAATAGTTCAAGTTTAATCGCACTCTCGTGCCTAATCAATTATCCTAAGATCTAAGTTCCAGATTCGTCAACCTAGAATTAGCTATGAGAACAACCTATGGTGAAGAACTAATTCAGATGGTGAATCCAAATTAACTAATTAACCTAACATTCAGAGAAAATCCTTATGAGAACTATGAACCTAACAAGAGAACTACTCAGAAATGGAGAATGAAAACAACATGATTGAATAGATCATCAAAGAAATCAATAAGAAACAAGAGTTCAGAGTTGTCTCTCCAAAAACCAGAGTAAAATAAAGCTTAGCCAACAAAAGTGGCTGAAAAACCTAATTATAATGCTAAAACACGTTTTAGGCTAAATTATAAATAATAAAGTCTTCTAGGCAATTTTGCAATTCTTCAACTCCTCATAAAAGTCGCGACTTGTGTCTTGCTGCAGTGAGTATCGACCGGTACTAGTCAGTATCGATCGATACTGAGGCTTCATATCGGGTACTCAGCTACAAGAAATTCTGCTTTGCTCCAAAATGCTCCAGAAAGCTCCAATATCTCCAATTATGTTTCAAACGTGCTAAAACCTGTAAAAGATTCTAAAACACTACAAAATAGTAGAAAGACTCTATAAAACGGACTTATATCATGGTCAAAAAGGGGTAAAAACCATGATATATCAAAGCTCTCCACCCGCAGCCAAGAGGCAGTTTGCCGTTGCCAGGAGCCTTCCACCCGCGGCCAAAGGGTGTTTTGTTTCGGCCATAGACGTTGGACCCGCGGCCAAGCCAGTTTTGTCCCGAAAGCCCAATTGTAAGGTCCGTTCAATTCCCGTCACTTAAAACCCTAAAGATCGACGAAAGCAGAAGAGAAGACCTATAAATATGTTTCTTAGAAGACCTAATTTCGGGTGCTTGCTTTTACATCATTTTTAGTTTAGTTTTGCTCTTACTCTTTGTTCTTTACTTTCGAGATTGGTGAAGAGGTTTTCTCCGGACTTAGTTCTTAAAATCGAGAACCCTCTTTCATCAATCTCCTGCAATTTATTTAATCATCTCTTTTATTTCAATTATGTGCGAGTAGTTTAATGGTTGGGTTTAAAGGGATTATCAAAGGGGAATTCTATGTTCGGTAAGGATTTCACAAGATAAAACCCTAGCCAATTTCTAGAGCTCTTTCTTATAGATCGTTGTTAATGCATGAATCTAGCGTCATGAACTAGAAGCTGATTCCTAGGTGTTATAAGAACCACCAAAAGTGCTGAATCTAACCACCCGAAAAGTTCATCTATAAGAGCGTGTCGCGTCGTAAGAAACGAAAGTATACTTACGGACTGTCATGAACTAATGAAGCAGCGTGAACAACACGATCTTCTGCGCGGCCTGAGACGAAAGCTACTGGTCGAGTATATAGATTGTTGGTGTGTAGGATGTACGAAAGTAGGCTACGCCGTTTATTCTGTTCAGTTCGTGGAGTTAAAATCTAGAAACATAGTTACTAAGAGCTTAAGGATTGTGATTGAATCGAGCATCCCCTAAGGTATCACTGTCGACCCAACATCGTGTTATTATTGATTACAATCGTTTTTCCTTTTTACTTTCAAGCCAGTGAGTTTCTTAGTCTAGTTTACGAACAATTTTCCGTTTTTCGTTTTTTATCATTTTGTTACCAAAAACCCTATAAAACTTCATTCTCCTTCTAGACTTCCTTGCTATTCTCTGTCTAAGGTCTAACAGAAAAGCATTCCCTCCCTATGGATGGATACCTAAAGTACTACAACGAACGTTTGTGCACTTGCAGAACTATTAGGTTTATAAATTTAAAACTTGAAGTTTCGGAGAACAATCCGACCATGCATCAGAGAAAATCCTTATGAGAACTCTGAACCTAACAAGAGAACTACTCAGACATGGAGAATGAAAACAACAAGATTGAATAGATCATCAAAGAAATCAATAAGAAACAGGAGTTCAGAGTTGTCTCTCCAAAAACCAGAGTAAAATAAAGCTTAGCCAACAAAAGTGGCTGAAAAACCTAATTATAATGCTATAACACGTTTTGAGCTAAATTGTAAATAATAAAGTCTTCTGGACAATTTTGCAATTCTTCAACTCTTTATAAAAGTCGCGACTTGTGTCTTGCTGCAGTGAGTATCGACCGATACTAGTCAGTATTGATCGATACTGAGGCTTCATATCGGGTACGCAGCTACAAGAACTTCTGCTTTGCTCCAAAATGCTCCAGAAAGCTCTAATATCTCCAATTATGCTCCAAACGTGTTCAAACCTGTAAAAAACTCTAAAACACTACAAAATAGTAGAAAGACTATAAAACGGACTTATATCATGGTCAAAAAGGGGTAAAAACACTGATATATCAACTCCCCCAGACTTAGCCTTTGCTTGCCCTCAAGCAAATAGAAGACCAAACCAGAGAAAGAAGTTTGAAAACACGGAGACTCACCTGTTCTTGAAACACTGCAATGACCATTTTCCCAAGCACCCAAATGTCACCTAACCAGTTCCAAGACTAACCACCATGTACTTCTCCTTAGGCATTCGCAGCTTCCCCAGACTACACACATTATTTCGCAGCTTCATTCAATTAAACCCATCATCGCCAGTTTCATCGCTGTGATTAATACCAAGAACCGTATAGATTCTTTCCCATACAATATCATGACAAGAAACCACCCAATTTCACACTTTTTGTATCACTTTCTCTCCCTCAGACTTATTTCATATTTTGTTCTTTTTTTTTTTTTTTCTTCTTTTTTTTTTTTTTTTTTAGATTCGCATATACACATCAAGGTATGAGACGCGAGTATTGATGGTGTTTGCCACCGAATCCCCGGTTCTTCCCTCTCAATGTATCAAAGGGTGTAGGCGACTAATGGCATCATAGGAAAATCCTAACCTCGCTTCCAATCCTTTGTGTGATCATTCCTTCACAAGTAGAATAATGGGATCGCTGGAAATTTTCCTAGCCCTCTACTTAGGAGGAAATCATCTCATCTTTTCATGCACTTATTTATTAACTTATAATAAGGGAGAGAGATACTATTACTTTTAAACACATGGGTTCATTTGTCAGATATGAATGAGGAATCAAGCTCTGTGAATACTAACCATATCGATGAAGTGCAGAAATTTGGCTCAGGCTTTAAAAGAACTCTGCTGGAAACATGTGTGTCTTCTAGTTAACTGGTCAGCCTTTGGATTTTCATTAGTCGATCTGGAACTGATTCTGTAACAATGATCACTCAGAAGCAAAGTCAATACAGTAGATTCAAGAACAAGATCATAATCTCCAACAGGTTTTGACTCAATAAAACAAATTTTGACTCAATAAAACAAATTTTGACTCAATAAAACGACTGACTCTAAGAAAAACAAACACGTTGTCAGCGACTACCTCCCCCAGACTTGAACAACATTGTCCCCAATGTTATCTAGCCTAGAGTTGGTAAAAGAAAAACAGAAGAGCTGAGTGGATTGGTGAAAATCGAAGGAGGTGTACCAGGGTGGCGGGTATCGACCGATACCATGTTGGTATCGATCGATATAAGGGATATTGGTCGATGCCAATTTTGACATCGATCGATCTGTTGCTCACGGTCCCTTAAGAAATACCCAGCTCCTTTGTCGTGTGGATGGTGTCGATCGACACCAGGTGGGTGTCGATCAATACTGCTCTTTTGAATATGATTCTTCACGTGAAACACAAGACACAAAACCAAAAACAAAAATAATAGAAAAACGAATGTACAGACTTACCAGTGGGTTGCCACCCACTAAGCGCTTGTTTAACGTCACGAGCTTGACTTTGCTCAGGTGATCAGTCGAAGCGAGGTTGAGAGCTTACTCCCATGCAAGTTCCACAGCTAGATACTTGCAGACTCATAGTTCTATTCAACATGCTCTCTATAACCTCCTTTCCTTTCTCTTTCAGCTCCGGAGTAAGAATGACTCTAGCCTTGGAGAATGGTTTTGAGGTTCCTTTGCACTTCACCTTATACTCAATCAAATCTCCATCACACTTCTAAGGGATTAAAGTCACATGGGTAGCACTGCGCGTGGGGTATCGACCGATACTAACAGGGTATCGATCGATACCAGGGCTTCTTGGTCGATGCAAGTTCTATGTCCCCTCGGTTTTTGCCTTAGCCTTTTTGATGTCTTTCTTGGTGAAGATAGAAGGACTATCTAGAAGGTCTATGACAGTGGGCTCGTCAGGAGGCTCTTCCAAAAGATCAACTACCAACGTCTCTCCTGTGGCAACATCGATGCAAGAGACACGTGTGGGAGTTCCTCTAGTAGGAATGGCTTCGTAGTATACCTCTTTGTCAGTGTATGAGAATGAGATTTTCTTGCTGGGTGTGTCCATAATGGCACCGATCGTAGCCATGAACGGTCTTCCAAGAATCAACTGCGTAGTAGATCTTGCACTCATCTCCACAACTTGAAAATCAGTAGGAACTAGACAATCTCCTATTATGACCATCAAATCAGGGATTGTACCGTGCGGAAGTGAGGTGGAACAGTTCGCGAATGTGATAGATGTCCTGGGAGATCGAATATCAGCTCCCAATCTCTCTGCAATTGCCCTTGACATGACATTGACGCTAGCCCCCGATTCAACGAGATACTAGCCCCCGATTCAACGAAGTTTGAAAACACGGAGACTCACCTGTTCTTGAAACACTGCAATGACCATTTTCCCAAGCACCCAAATGTCATCTAACCAGTTCCAAGACTAACCACCATGTACTTCTCCTTAGGTATTCGCAGCTTCCCCAGACTACACACATTATTTCGCAGCTTCATTCAATTAAACCCATCATCGCTAGTTTCATCGCTGTGATTAATACCAAGAACCTTCTAGATTCTTTCCCATACAATATCATGACAAGAAACCACCCAATTTCACACTTTTTGTATCACTTTTTCTCCCCCATACTTATTTCATATTTTGTTCTTTTTTTTTTCTTCTTCTTTTTTTTTTTTTTTTTTTTAGATTCGCACATACACATCAAGGTATGAGACGCGAGTATTGATGGTGTTTGCCACCGAATCCCCGGTTCTTCCCTCTCAATGTAAGGGTGTAGGCGAATAATGGCATCATAGGAAAATCCTAGCCTCGCTTCCAATCCTCTGTGTGATCATCCCTCACCAAGTAGAATAATGGGATCGCTCGAAACATTCCTAACCCTCTACTCAGAAGAAAATCATTTCATCTTTTATGCTCTTATTTATTAACTTATAACAGGGGAGAGAGATACCATTACTTTAAACACATGGGTTCCTTTGTTAGATATGAATGAGGAATCAAGCTCTATGAATACTAACCACATCGATGAAGTGCAAAAATTTGGCTCAGGCTTTAAAAGAACTCTGCTGGAAACATGTGTGTCTTCTAGTTAACTGGTCAGCCTTTGGATTTTTCATTAGTCGATATGTAGCTGATTCTGTAACAGTGGACACTCAGAAGCAAAATCAAAACAGCAGATTCAAGAACACGATCATAATCTCCAACAAAATTTTGACTCAATAAAACAAATTTGACGCAATAAACGACTGACTCTAAGAAAAACAAACACAATGTCAGCAACTACCTCCCCCAGACTTAAACAACACTGTCCCCAGTGTTATCAAGCTTGAGTTTGGTGAAAGAAATCAAATAAACCTAGTGGAATGTGAAAATCGAAGAGGTTACCCGAAATGGTGATGAGTGTCGACCGACACTGCACTGGTATCGATCGATACCAGTGGTTGGTCGACAGAATTCCTCTTGACAGCGACAATTGTGCCCAAAAATTGTGTCAAACGATCCAAATGTGTTATGGTTAGCACTGTTAGATCACTCAAACACAAGTTAAAAGAAACAAAAGATCAGAAAAGCATATGTTCCACAAAGTACGAAATGATAAAATGCTGACATAACGACTCAAAATAACAAAAGTCCAAATGAAAAGAAACAGAAAAGGGAAAAGAAAAACAAACGTGAAACCAGATAAACAGAGGACTAATCCTCCTCAGTGGCGTCAGAGTTATCGCCAGCAGTGCCAGATAGTCCAGCCTGATGTGGTGAGCGTGGTGAAATGGGACGCTGAGACGCCATGCAGCTGCATCGAGACATATCACTCCAAATGGTCTAAAGACTCTCGACAACGTAGCACTGGAACGGGTCCATCTCCATCGCAGGTGGCGTAGGAAGAGTAGGTGTAGGAGCAGGTGCGTGTTGCGCGCGTGGTTGACCCCCAGCAGGGCCAGATGCAGGCGGACGGGCTCTAGTAGCGGAGCCTCAACGTCGAGTGACCAGTGCAGGCTCCATATCAGCAGTGTCAGGCGCGAAGAGTAGCTAAGCAGGATCACCGCCAATGTCAGTCAGATCTGTGTTGGGGAGCTGAACCAGATAGTCCCCAACAGAAGTGCTGAAAACCCAACGCCTATCAGGCTTCAGCCAGCGCAGGTGCTCCAGGTGCGCCAAGTCCATAAGCTCTCGGGATGTCAAGATCGAGCAACTGGCGGTGCTGATCCCAAGGTGCATAAAAATGGGAGTGAGGAGATTGCCCACCGTCTCAGTCTTCTGGCGACCTGCAGTCCTAGAAGACTTGCCGCGTCCGGTAAAAGGCTTCACCTTCACCGACTCCAAGTGGTGCGCAAAAACAGCACCTAAGTTGACCGCAAGGTCCATCTCAGGCCACTCGTACGCCTCATCATCAATGATGTCCCCGATCCCAATGGACAACACAATCAGCTCAGTTACCCTCATCTTGTTAGGCTCCATCTTGCACAACAAGGTGTTGCTCAAGATCCTAACAACACAGCGCAGGACAGGATGGCGCACATCCATCTGTGTGGTGGTCTTGCTGTCATAGACCCCGTGCCCGAAATGAGACCAGAATGCCTCAATATCCAAAAACTTGCGTGGAAGCTCACACCTCGAGAAATCTCTGTTAAACCCATATATGTCGCAAAGCTTCTGAAAAGAAATCTTGTAGCGCACACCGCGAATCAGAAACGTCAGCACACCCTGATGTGCAGTCATTGAGGCTCACCAGTGTAGTAGATGCGGACATACGCGAGGAACTGGCGGACTAAGTCGGGGTACAAGTCATATTGCCGCATAGGCATCGTCCCCAGTCCGATCATCCGGATCAAACCATCAAGCTCTCTGTCGAAACCCAGATGTCTCATAGTGTGCGTGTCCACAAATCGAGTGGGGCGCACATCAACCTCCTGCCAGGCGTTGTAGAAGATGGAGTCATAATCGTCCCACTCCTCTGAAATAGGTATGTGCGTGCAAGCCCTACTCTATGTAATCTCCTTATCGGAGCCCTCGTAATCATCTCTCAAGCGTATCCTGGCCTTCTCGCTGATCTTAGGCCAAGGAAACCGAACTGTTATGCGAGGAGGCAATGGTGATGAAGGCGCAGGTACCTCTGGTGGTGCGTCTCGTAAGTGTTTACCGAAAACAACTGTGAAGTCTGTAGAATTTGCGGTCTGAACCTTGTAGCGGTTCCCGGTGAGACAAGCGATAACCGTTCCCACTGTCCAAACCCCGTCGTCTTTGAACTCGACGCGAGCGTGCAACATGTATTCTTTCTCAGGTGGGTGGGAGCTGGATGCATCATCGGTACGTGGCTTCTTCCTAGGTGCCGTCTCCACGTCGTGGCGAATTCCCATTGCATCCAGAGTTGCAGGGCATATGATCTTCGTAGGTTCCATCCCGACGTTAAGGAACCTGTTGTAGAACAGCGAATCGAACTCATCCCAAGCATCTCCAGCTTTCCTTTCCTGACACCGCGTGTTCTTGGCAAGATCGTCTGGTTGAATGCCCGTGATCAAGGTGAGATAGGTGCTCTCGAACCGGGCGCCTTCCCGTCGAGGCCATGGCGTTGCGGTTAATGGAGCTGATCCCGACCCAGAGGCTGCATTTGTATTAACCCGGCGTTGCTTAGGTTCCTTCCGTTTCTTTGCCAGCTCTTTGCCTTTTGATTGAGGCATTGTCTGCAAAACAAACAGCATATACTTTAAGAGATTTGCACAAAAATACGATAAACGTGCTAAAGACGGGATTTATCAAAATGATGAATTGTGCAATTTAAACGCTCAATCAAGTTAAGATTCCATCAATAACCGTAAACACACCACAATCTCCATCTAGAACTTCCAATAATCCCAAGTTCTACCAATTTCACAAATTTCTCAAAATTCTCATAATCCACAATTCAATCCAAGAACACAAATATTAGGTGTTTCCAAGCAATGCCCAACTCAAAATCGGTTCATAGCATATGTATAAGGCATAGAACAATCCAAGAACAAGCTATAAACAAGATTTTGATTTTCCCAATTTCTACCTAAAATTTTCGGAATGAACAAGAGAAATTTGAGTGGCATACCTTTGCAGATCGATGATGTCGATAGGATAGACAGAAAGAACTCGAAAAATCGAGTGGGTTAAACCCAAAAATCGTTCAAATCCGTTGAGAAACAAAGAAGTTATGGAGATTTGAAGTTGAAAACCCAAAATCTCTCAAGAACACTTTCTCCCGAAAATTTTGAGAGAAAAACAGATGTTTGATCGATTTTGATGAGAGAAAGAAGGAAGAGAGTGTGTTTTTCGGTTTGATTTTAATGAAAGAAACTGGTTTGAACCAAAAAGTTCGAACCGGGGTTACCTGAGATTGGATCGATCGATCCAAGTCGGAGGATCGATCGATCCAGCTTACCTGTTCGCCTGGATCGAGCATCGTGGATCGATCCCGTGATGCTGGGTCGATCCCCAAAATTTCCGATTAAATGGATCGATCGATGTGGATCGATCCCGTGATGCTGGGTCGATCCCCAAAATTTCCGATTAAATGGATCGATCGATCCACCCCTTGGATCGATCGATCCCGACCCCTGTTTATTTATTTATTTATTTTTTTTTTTTGAAAACTTAAAAATGGAAATTCAAAACTCAAAATTAGAAAAATTAGTGAAAATCAAATGGGAAAAGAAAGTTATATACACGTACCGGTGGGTTGCCTCACACCAAGCGCTCGTTTTGTTTAGTCATTAGCTTGACTCCGGAGCCGTTTAGGCGAGAGGAGGATCACCGAGAGGAACGGTGAATCCCGCAGTGATTCTGTTGTCGGCGAGATATGGCTTAAGACGCTGACCATTGACAACGAATTCGCCTCCTTGGCGGTTACGCAACACTACTGCTCCGTAAGGGCGAACGTCCTTAACCGTAAAAGGGCCGGACCATCTTGACTTTAGCTTTCCCGGAAAAAGTCTCAAGCAGGAGTTGAAGAGTAGCACCTGATCGTTGGCGGAGAAATTCTTCGGGATAATCTTCTTGTCATGAATAGCTTTCGTTCGTTCTTTGTAGATCTTGGAATTCTCATACGCCGTTTGACGGATCTCGTCCAACTCGTTGAGCTGAATCAACCTTCTCTCGGATGCGGCTTTGATGTCGAAATTTAGCAATTTCACTGCCCACGCCGCGTTATACTCGAGTTCCACTGGAAGGTGACACGGTTTACCGTAGACAAGATGAAATGGGGTCGTGCCAAGAGGTGTCTTGTAGGCGGTTCTGTACGCCCATGTGCGTCATCAAGCTTCACGGCCCAATCTTTTCGTGTAATGTTCACCGTCTTCTGAAGAATGCTCTTTATCTCTCGGTTGGATATTTCAACTTGGCCGCTCGTCTGAGGGTGATAAGGAGTGGCTACCTTATGCGTAACACCGTTCTTCCGCAAGAGTTTCTCGAATAGTTTGTTGATGAAATGCGATCCTCCATCGCTTATCACGATTCGCGGAACTCCAAATCTCGGGAAAATAACAGATTTGAACATCTTGAGGACCACCTTGGAGTCGTTAGTCGGGCTCGCCATTGCTTCGATCCACTTGGACACGTAGTCCACAACAACAAGGATGTACTTATTCCCGAAAGAAGAGGGAAAAGGACCCATGAAGTCGATTCCCCAACAGTCAAACACCTCAACTTCGAGAATAAAATTTTGAGGCATTTCGTTTCTTTTGCTGATGTTTCCTTGACGTTGACAGGCGTCACACTTGGAAACAAAAGCGTGAGCATCACGGAACATGGTCGGCCACCAGAAACCGGCCTGCAACACCTTAGATACGGTCTTGAAGGTAGCAAAATGTCCCGCATAGTTCGACATGTGGCAATGAAATAGGATTCCCGGGATTTCTTCCTCCGAGACACAACGTCTATAGAGACCATCAGAACAATGCATGTATAGGTATGGTTCATCCCAAAAGTAATATATGATGTCCCGCAGAAATTTCTTCTTTTTGTATCCCGCAAAACCGTCCAGCTCCACTTCTGCAGCAAGGAAATTGGCAATTTTGCCAAACCATGGGATTTCGGGAATTTCACCGGCCCGAACGAATAATGAACCGTCCCGCAAAACCTCGACCGCATATACATTCTCCTCGGGGAGGTAGTCATTGATGGGAACCTCCTCGTCTATGCGCATTCTTGATAAATGATCCGCAACTCCATTCTCGATCCCCTTTCTGTCTTTAATCTCGAGATCAAATTCTTGTAACAACAGCATCCATCGCAACAACCTCGGCTTCGAATCTTTCTTGTTAAGTAGATACCTCAATGCAGCATGGTCGGTATGAACTAAGACTTTAGAGCCCACCAGATACGTCCTGAATTTGTCAAATGCGTACACGACCGCGAGAAGCTCTTTCTCCGTTGTACCGTATTTGCATTGGGCGTCATCAAGAGTTCTGCTAGCGTAATATATGACGTGCACCTTTTTGTCTTTTCGCTGTCCCAAAACAGCGCCCACTGCATAGTCGCTGGCGTCACACATCACCTCGAAAGGCAACTCCCAGTCTGGCGGTTGTACAATAGGTGCGCTAACAAGTGCTCCTTTAATCATGTGAAAGGCCGCCAAACACTCATCGTTGAAATCGAACTTCACATCCTTGCACAGCAGCTGTGTCAACGGTCTAGCATCTTCGAGAAGTCTTTGATGAACCGCCTATAGAAGCCAGCGTGTCCAAGGAAACTCCTAATGCCTTTGACAGAAGTTGGTGGTTGTAAACTCGTCATCACCTCTATTTTGGCCTTGTCAACCTCGATCCCCTTCTCCGAAATTCTGTGGCCCAAAACGATCTCATCCTTTACCATGAAGTGGCACTTCTCCCAGTTTAGAACAAGATGTTTCTCCTCGCATCTCTTTAGTACCCTGCACAAATTAGAAAGACATTCAGCAAAGGATGGTCCGTAGACTGAGAAATCGTCCATAAAAACCTCCATTATGTCCTCAATCATGTCGGTGAAGATTGACATCATGCAGCGTTGAAACGTGGCTGGCGCATTACACAAACCAAATGGCATTCTGCGATAAGCATAAGTGCCATAAGGACATGTGAATGTGGTCTTCTCCTGGTCATCGGGATGAATTGGAATCTGAAAGAAACCAGAATAACCGTCTAGAAAACAGTAGTAAGGGTGGTTAGCCAATCTCTCAAGCATTTGATCGATAAAGGGTAGAGGAAAATGATCTTTTCGAGTTGCAGCATTCAATTTCCTATAATCGATGCACATTCAATTTTCGAGTTTTCAACTACTGTCAAACCGCTTTTCTTAGGCACTACATGTACCGGACTCACCCATGTACTATCAGATATAGCATATATGATACCAGCCTCTAGAAGTTTCATTATCTCTTTCTTCACAACATCTTTCAGATTCGGGTTTAACCGTCTCTGATGTTCTACAGAAGTCATCGATTCATCTTCTAGATGTATCCTATGCATACAAAGGTCTGGTGAGATTCCCGTAATGTCATCTAGTGAATAGCCTAGTGCTCTACGATATTTCCTCAATTCACACAAGAGTAAGGCGGTCTCTACGTTGTTCAGTTCAGCATTGACGATGACAGGGTACGTGTAGTTAGGACCAAGAAACGCGTACCTTAGCCCTGTGGGAAGCGGTTTGAGCTCGAGTTTTGGAGCTTTGAGTTCGCTCCATGGATTGTCAATAGGCACGGGAGACTCAGCAATTGGCGATTGCTCCTCATTTTCGTCAAGTGCGACAAATGCTACCATCTTCTCCATCATCTTGCTGGAATCCAGCATCTTTGCATAACCCGTTGTGTCCTCGCTCAAGTACCCAAATTCTCCCTTGGACTGTGTCAAAGCGATCTCGAGAGGATCATTCACCAGCATCTCATCTGCTACCCCTTCGGTGGCTTCGGTAACGCAGTCAATCCAAAACGTCTGTCCATCGATGACTGGCTTTTTCAGCATCCTATCCACTTCGAACTTCATTATTAGATCTCCTAAGTGAAGATCGATCTTGCCCTTTTGCACATCGATAATGGCTCCAGCTGTAGCCAAGAAAGGTCGTCCCAAGATGAGGGGATCCTTTGGCTCTGTTTCTAGCTCCAGAACCACAAAGTCCGCTGGTATATAGCCATCTCCAATCTTTACCGGCAAGTCCTCCAGAATACCGAGTGGAATCTTTACGGATCGACCAGCAAATACCAATGACACCCTGGCTGGCTTGAAGGACGTGAGACCAAGGCGCTTAGCAACGGAATAGGGCATGAGGTTTACGCTGGCACCCAAATCGCAGAGAGAATGCTCAAAGGTTAGAGGCCCAATCTGCACAGATAGTACGAATCTCCTCGGATCTTCAAGTTTTTCGAGCATCCTTCCTAGCAACACGGCACTGCACTCTTTAGTGATCATCATCACGCCTTCGTTACTCGTAATCTTGTTGGTGACCATGTCCTTTACATACTTCTTCAAGGCAGGAACCATCTGGACCGCATCGATAAAAGGAAGCCTCACCGAAAGCTCGTTCACTAGCGTTTTACACTTTGCTTGCTCAAGATCTCTTTGTGTCTTCTTCGGGCGCCTAGGGTAAGGAACCTTAGGTACATAGACACGTGCTGGTGGAGTTACAGGTGCCTCCTCGAGTTCTTGTGCTTTGGACGAGGAGCTTGCCTCATCAACTACGTAATCGTCTTTCACATTTACGGTCTCGGGAATCTTCTCTTTTCCCTTGGACTCAACCGCGGGTTCAATCTCTTTCCCACTCCTCAATGTGATTGCTTGAACGAACTCATTCTTCGGGTTTTGTTCCCCTTTTCCTGGAAGAACTCCACTAGGTCTCTTGATCGCTTCCGCCGTTTGAGCCACTTGAGTGTCAAGTTTCTTCACATGAGTTTGAATGGCCTCAAATTTGCTGTTGAGATCCTGATACATTCCTTCCACTTTGACGTTAATCTCATTAGCCGTCTTTTGTTGATTGACCATCAATTGTTGCATCATCGCCTCTAGCTTAGACTCTTGGCTGGGTTAAGGATTGTTGAATTGCTGTTTTTGCTGAAAACCGCCTTGGTTTTGGGAATTATTTTGCTCTCGGTCTTGCCCGAACTGCTGTCTCGGCTGATAACCGCCTTGGTTTTGTACAAACTGTTTTTGCTGGAACCCGCCTTGTGCATATGGCTTCCGTTCTTGACTTTGCATCCCTTGCTGTCCTTGGAATCCTTTAGCGAATATGCTCACGCCCTGCTTTGGAACGGGTTGTTTGGGCTGAAAACCACCTTGTTGCGGGTAAACTTGATCCTGCGGGTTTTCAACGTTGGTGCTTCTGTATGAGAAGTTAGGATGATTTCTGTAGTTCTGGTTGAAACCCTTGTTGAAGAACCCCTGATTCTGTACGTAGTTCACCTCATCTTCGTATTCTTGTTCTTGCTCAGCACTCTCTTTGTAGAGTCCCTCCTCTCTAGTGTCTTCACAAGAGTTGACAGCTTTTTGATTTCCTTTAAGTAGTGCTGCAATGCCATTAACCTTTGCGAAAAGCTCGTCCATCCTTTGCATTTCAGCACCACTCACACGTCTCGTTCTGTCATACTCGGGATTTCGATGGCTTGAACTCGCAGAAAGATTTTCAATAAGCTCATAAGCTTCCTCCTTGGTCTTTGTCATGAAGTTGCCATTGCTGGCTGCATTTAGACAATTTTTGGAGTCCCAATCTACTCCATCGTAGAAGATGTTCAGCACTTGCTCGTCGGAATAACCATGATGAGGGCATTCCCTTAGGTATTCCCTAAAACGTTCCCACGCTTCATTGAAAGGTTCACCGCTGTTTTGCTGAAATTGAGTGATCTTGATTCTGCGGGAAGCGGTCTTGGATTTGGTGTAGAACTGATCCAAGAAAGCCGACCTTATTGCATCCCAAGAAGTCAAAGAACCCGGCTCTAGAGATTTGAGCCATCTAGCTGCTCGATCAGCTAAAGAGAAGGAGAAAAGCTTGCATTTCAAATAGTCCGCAGGGACTCCATTCGAGCTTGTAGTGCTGCAAATCTCTTCGAACATTTCAACGTGATCCATGGGATTCTCCGAAGCTTTCCCATAGAACAGATGTCTCTCGACGAGAGCAATGATCTGAGGTTTGATCTCGAAGTTCTGCCTCTGAATAGGCGGCGGACGAATAGCGGTTCTGTCCTGGTAAAATTGGTGAGGAGTGTCAATACCCCCGATTGGTCTGCGTGGAGGCTGTCTTTGATTCAGCTGGTGTTGAGCAACAGCAGCTTGCCTCCGAGGTTCAGCTCGTCTATGGACATCAGCAGAAGCAGCTGCTTGGTTTGCATTGGCGTTTAGGTCGCCACCACCATCATGAGCAAGAGGAGGAGGGTTCAAGAGGTTCCCTTCCTCGCCATACTCGTGATGTTCGTCTCCATCAACAGGCAGATTTTGATTGTCCGGTAAGTTCGCCATTTCTCTCCTTTGCAATCTAGCTCTGTTGTTTTCTCGTTCCACTCTTGCCAAATCTTCGTAGTTCAACTCAAGCAGATTTTCAGAGCCTTGGCTTCTGGTCATGTACCTGAGATGCACGGAAGAGAGCAACAATAAAACGAGTTAGTAACGACAAAAAGAAATTCTTAGTCTAAACTTTCGTCCAAGACTCATAGGCAACGATTGGTCCCCGGCAACGGCGCCAAATTGGTCTGCAGTGTGGTTTCACCAAGTCAATTAATAACTAAAATGCACACTATACCGCAATCATAACGGTTGTCGATTGTAGCATTTTAGGATCGAATCCACAGAGACCAATGTTACGACTATGAGAATGCAGGATGAAATTAAAG
>PKMM01020352.1:57614-117732 GCA_002933915.1 Eutrema heterophyllum
TTTTTTTTCTTTTTTTTTTTTTTTCTTCTTTTTTTTTTTTTTTTTTAGATTCGCATATACACATCAAGGTATGAGACGCGAGTATTGATGGTGTTTGCCACCGAATCCCCGGTTCTTCCCTCTCAATGTATCAAAGGGTGTAGGCGACTAATGGCATCATAGGAAAATCCTAACCTCGCTTCCAATCCTTTGTGTGATCATTCCTTCACAAGTAGAATAATGGGATCGCTGGAAATTTTCCTAGCCCTCTACTTAGGAGGAAATCATCTCATCTTTTCATGCACTTATTTATTAACTTATAATAAGGGAGAGAGATACTATTACTTTTAAACACATGGGTTCATTTGTCAGATATGAATGAGGAATCAAGCTCTGTGAATACTAACCATATCGATGAAGTGCAGAAATTTGGCTCAGGCTTTAAAAGAACTCTGCTGGAAACATGTGTGTCTTCTAGTTAACTGGTCAGCCTTTGGATTTTCATTAGTCGATCTGGAACTGATTCTGTAACAATGATCACTCAGAAGCAAAGTCAATACAGTAGATTCAAGAACAAGATCATAATCTCCAACAGGTTTTGACTCAATAAAACAAATTTTGACTCAATAAAACAAATTTTGACTCAATAAAACGACTGACTCTAAGAAAAACAAACACGTTGTCAGCGACTACCTCCCCCAGACTTGAACAACATTGTCCCCAATGTTATCTAGCCTAGAGTTGGTAAAAGAAAAACAGAAGAGCTGAGTGGATTGGTGAAAATCGAAGGAGGTGTACCAGGGTGGCGGGTATCGACCGATACCATGTTGGTATCGATCGATATAAGGGATATTGGTCGATGCCAATTTTGACATCGATCGATCTGTTGCTCACGGTCCCTTAAGAAATACCCAGCTCCTTTGTCGTGTGGATGGTGTCGATCGACACCAGGTGGGTGTCGATCAATACTGCTCTTTTGAATATGATTCTTCACGTGAAACACAAGACACAAAACCAAAAACAAAAATAATAGAAAAACGAATGTACAGACTTACCAGTGGGTTGCCACCCACTAAGCGCTTGTTTAACGTCACGAGCTTGACTTTGCTCAGGTGATCAGTCGAAGCGAGGTTGAGAGCTTACTCCCATGCAAGTTCCACAGCTAGATACTTGCAGACTCATAGTTCTATTCAACATGCTCTCTATAACCTCCTTTCCTTTCTCTTTCAGCTCCGGAGTAAGAATGACTCTAGCCTTGGAGAATGGTTTTGAGGTTCCTTTGCACTTCACCTTATACTCAATCAAATCTCCATCACACTTCTAAGGGATTAAAGTCACATGGGTAGCACTGCGCGTGGGGTATCGACCGATACTAACAGGGTATCGATCGATACCAGGGCTTCTTGGTCGATGCAAGTTCTATGTCCCCTCGGTTTTTGCCTTAGCCTTTTTGATGTCTTTCTTGGTGAAGATAGAAGGACTATCTAGAAGGTCTATGACAGTGGGCTCGTCAGGAGGCTCTTCCAAAAGATCAACTACCAACGTCTCTCCTGTGGCAACATCGATGCAAGAGACACGTGTGGGAGTTCCTCTAGTAGGAATGGCTTCGTAGTATACCTCTTTGTCAGTGTATGAGAATGAGATTTTCTTGCTGGGTGTGTCCATAATGGCACCGATCGTAGCCATGAACGGTCTTCCAAGAATCAACTGCGTAGTAGATCTTGCACTCATCTCCACAACTTGAAAATCAGTAGGAACTAGACAATCTCCTATTATGACCATCAAATCAGGGATTGTACCGTGCGGAAGTGAGGTGGAACAGTTCGCGAATGTGATAGATGTCCTGGGAGATCGAATATCAGCTCCCAATCTCTCTGCAATTGCCCTTGACATGACATTGACGCTAGCCCCCGATTCAACGAGATACTAGCCCCCGATTCAACGAAGTTTGAAAACACGGAGACTCACCTGTTCTTGAAACACTGCAATGACCATTTTCCCAAGCACCCAAATGTCATCTAACCAGTTCCAAGACTAACCACCATGTACTTCTCCTTAGGTATTCGCAGCTTCCCCAGACTACACACATTATTTCGCAGCTTCATTCAATTAAACCCATCATCGCTAGTTTCATCGCTGTGATTAATACCAAGAACCTTCTAGATTCTTTCCCATACAATATCATGACAAGAAACCACCCAATTTCACACTTTT
This sequence comes from Eutrema heterophyllum, assembly GCA_002933915.1. Taxonomy (NCBI): domain Eukaryota; kingdom Viridiplantae; phylum Streptophyta; class Magnoliopsida; order Brassicales; family Brassicaceae; genus Eutrema; species Eutrema heterophyllum. The sequence goes on from PKMM01020352.1 coordinate 59,808, forward strand.
TGTATCACTTTTTCTCCCCCATACTTATTTCATATTTTGTTCTTTTTTTTTTCTTCTTCTTTTTTTTTTTTTTTTTTAGATTCGCATATACACATCAAGGTATGAGACGCGAGTATTGATGGTGTTTGCCACCGAATCCCTGGTTCTTCCCTCTCAATGTATCAAAGGGTGTAGGCGAATAATGGCATCATAGGAAAATCCTAGCCTCGCTTCCAATCCTTTGTGTGATCATTCCTTCACAAGTAGGATAATGGGATCGCTGGAAATTTTCCTAGCCCTCTACTTATGAGAAAATCATCTCATATTTTCATGCACTTATTTATTAACTTATAATAGGGGAGAGAGATATTATCACTTTTAAACACATGAGTTCATTTGTCAGATATGAATGAGGAATCAAGCTCTGTGAATACTAACCACATCGATGAAGTGCAGAAATTTGGCTCAGGCTTTAAAAGAACTCTGCTGGAAACATGTGTGTCTTCTAGTTAACTGGTCAGCCTTTGGATTTTCATTAGTCGATCTGGAACTGATTTTGTAACAATGGTCACTCAGAAACAAAGTCAAAACAGTAGAACAATCCAAACAGTAGACTTTTAGGTTTACAAATTTAAAACCTGAAGTTTCGGAGAACAATCCAAGCCGCATCATCCCGCCCACTTTGAGCCTAATACAATTCCAAGAAGACCCAGATTAATGCACTTTATTTGCTGCGCAAATAAAGTGACGAAAATGAAGTTTAAGTGTCACATTTGAAGTCGAGGGGTTGAATTCTCATTCAACTAGTCTTTATTCCTTTTGATTTTCAAGACAATTTATTACTTAGATTTGTTTTCAAGTTTTATTTTCCTTTATATTCATGTAATCTCATTTGAGAACACATACAACTTTTTATTAAAATCTTTGAGAGTGATTCTCTTATGTTATTTGTGAACAAACTGATTGCTTGGTGTGTAATATCCAACAATCACAATCGATCCGTCTTAGTGCGTCATATCCAAGGGATCACCCGGTAAATCAGAAGCCATTGTAACTTCTGTGCGACCATTCGATCCATCACTTTGATCTTAGAGGCTTCACGACTATCTTTGAATCAAACCTATCCATTTGCCAACCTTAGAGTGATGAATACTTGGGAGGATCTCATCAAGTGGTATTGATATTCTCATATTTTATCTTTTTAAGCATTCATTTAGCTTAGGTTTTGCCTCTTTTGCATATGTCTCATAGCATTTCTTTAGTGTTTTGTTCTCATTTAGAGTTTAGAGAGTTCATAACTAGGTCCTAGAGAGTCTTGCATGCTTTGGAGTGTTTTCTAGGTGCTTGGAGGCATTTTGGGGATGATTGGAATAATGGAGCAAAAGAGAATGTAAGGGTCACCCGAGATGTCTAAAATATCCGGCCAGACGAAGGGTTTACAGTCAGAATCAGCTCCGAAGTTCTTCATAGAAATGATAGAAAAATGAGCTAGCTGTTGTCTGGAGGTGGTTTAAGGTCAGTTGGATGAGTAGTTCAAAAGATATGGCGATTTCACTAAGGATACGTTTGTCTGGCCGCGAGACTATCACACAACACCGACCAACCATGGTCCGGTGTCCTTGCCCGGTACTGCAGCCATGCTTGGACAGGAGGAACACCGGCCCACAACACCGGCCTGCCTCTGACCGGTGCCAGCCTCAGGACAGTCCACACTGGACCGATCTCGACCGGTGTCACCGTCCGGTCCTTAGCCAACACCCGAACAGGACGAACGCCGACCAGCTGCACCGGATGAAGACCGACCGGTGTCCCAACTTCAGGACATGCCATAATGCCCCTTGACCGCCCGGTACCACCGTCCGGTGTCAAACCCAAGCTCGACCAGGAACAATGCCGACCATCCGTACCGGCCCGTCTCGACCCAGTGTGAAGCTCTCGACCAAGGCTCCTCCATACCGCCCGACTACACCGGTCCACCACCGGAACATCACGAACATCACGACCCAGACCCGGCCGGGTCAAAACATGGTTTGTTCTGGGTTGACCCGGTCCGCCCAACACATTTAAATATTCTAAAACCTAATTGTTTAGATCTAAGCTTTATTATATCTCTTTTCCCTTGCTAAAAACCTCCCCTTTTATGTTTCTAACACTACAAGAAATATGGGTATTAATAGCGGCTGTTAAATGCTATGATTCAATTACCATAGCGTTTCCTAAAACGCTCTGACAACGCCCGTCATTGTAGGTCGGGCACTTTAGATAGCAGACTTGACGTACGCTATAGTTAATTAAAAGAACGATAGAGTTCTTTTCTCTTGTTAATATTTATAATAACGTTTTATAATTGTTATTAAAACTCATTAATAATAGCATTTTGTATTTTTTTTCGGTAGCATTGGATTTGTATTATAATTGGGTTGTACATATAGCAGTTTGATAGATAGCAAATTATTTGTGTTATTAATTTATTTTATAATTACCTGAAAATTAATAAATGAAATTTCTTTTTTTTAATTGGAATATATTATTGGAATATTTGTAATAATAATAATAAAAACAATTAATTCATAATATAAAAACCATAAAAACAATTAATCCATGTTTACAAAACCATAAACCATCAAACTATCAAACATTAGTTAGACTCTATCAATCTACCACTAATAACCCTTCACAATCACTAGTGACCATACGAACAGTGATTCCAGCAGCTTGACAAGTCTGAACAGCTTCTCTAACACCGGAGCGAACTGGATCCTTGATTTCAACAACTGCAACCAATGTGTAGCCACCATTAGGAAGATCCCCAATGGGAGCTTCATCAAGATCTGTGTAAACCAAGCAGAGAGTCCTCAGAGACTCTGAAGCAAATGCAGGTAGAAGAACCCATCGTCTCACAAGCAGCCAGATGCCTCACAAGTGTTGTGTCCCTCAATGACTACCATGTGGGTTAGTGGTTAAGTTTTCAAGGAAGAATCAACATCAAGAGGATACCTGCACAAGAACGAAAGAAAAATACCAAATATAAGCACAAACAATGATCATTGGTTGATAAAAACACCAAATATAAGCACCTACTGTCTGCCCACAAGCACATGGATTACAAACAAAGTCATAACAATCTCCAACACTACAAAACATATTAGAAAATCAAATCTTTCATATGAAGAATGCATAACAAGAATAGGAGTAAAACAGAACACGAGCCCGGCTAAACAAATTTCATGAGCTTAAGATCAATGATCATGTGAAATCACTAGACAGAAAGTCTCTTCGGTTTTTTGCTTTTGAGAACCATAACTGAATTTCAGGGCGTTCAATCAAAACTTCAAAATGCTAATCTTCTGTCTAAAACCATGCATATAGAAATGAGAAACTATACTCTAGGTTTAATCTAGAAGCCAACAGGTGAATGGAGAAAATAGCTAAATTGCCAAGGCTTCTACACAACATGTTGGTTCCTGAGCTCACCTTCCCCACACTTTTTCACTTTCCAAGAAACACCAAGCATATAAACAACTACTGATGAAACTCGTTTTCAAGAGAAAAACGAAACAGCAGCTAAATCGAACAAAAACAAAGCCTAACAAAGGATTTCGGTTAAACATATGTACCTTCGAATAAACACTCATTTCACCTTCGCATAACAAGGATTTCGGTTAAGAATATGAAATCGAGAGAGAGAGCTTCACGGCGCCAGAAGAGATCGGGAGAGAGAAGGAGAGAAAGCTTGCCCGAGAGGAACCGCGATAAAGAAGGAGAGGAAGGAGACTCGCCGCCACTGTTCTCAGACCCCGTCGCCGCCGCCGCTGTTGCTCGCCGTTGTTGCTCGCTGTGGTTGCTCGCCGCCGCCGTGGTTGCTCGCCAGTAAGCGCGTTGTTGCCTCTGTCTTGAAATCGACCAAACCCTAACAGTTTGGAGCTGCGGCTGATAGAAGAGTAGAAGGAGAAGAAGAGAGAAGATTTCTGGCCGTTGGATTTAGCTTCTTTAATTAAGCGATTCATAGGAAGGAATGAGTGACATTATGCCACGTCATCGATCCGAGTGAAATCTTCCTATTGGTTCCCATCTACTAAAGATTTGTTGTTTTCCAAGCCATTATTAAAAACAATTTAAAATATTTTATTTACATTATTAATGGAAAATATTTTATATTAATGAGTTTATGATAAGTTATTTTCTTATCAATAGAAATTATATTTCATACCCTAAATCATATAAACTAAATCAAATCATGAACCTTATACACTAAATCAAATTCAAGAATTCTTCTGATTATACACTAAATGAAAACTCTAAACCATATACACTAAATCAAACCCTAAACCCTATACAAATCTAATGTGGTATACATGATCAATAAGAGTAAATCAAACTCAACAAAATTATATTTCAAACCCTAAACCATATACATAATCAAACTCAAAAATTCTTATGTTCTATTTTGTATTTTGAAAGTGTTGTGTATTGTTAACCCCAAACCTTAACCTAAACCTAAACCATATACCCTAAACCTTAAACATAAACTCCAAACCCTAAATCACAAACTCTAAACCCTAAAACATAATCTAGTCATTTTTCTTAACCCTAAATCATGAATTTTAAAACTCTAAACGAATAATTTAATTATTATATATAACTCAAAACTAAAATCCAACACTTAAAAAAAAATTCAAAATTTAAAAAAAATGCAAATCTAATCATTTTTAAACCTAAATCTCAAACCCTATACCTTAAACCTTAAACATAAACTCCAAACCCTAAATCATAAACTCTAAATCATAAAACATAACCTAGTCATTTTTCTTAACCCTAAATCATGAATTTTAAAACTCTAAACCAATAATAATTTTAAAACTCTAAACCAATAATTTAATTATTATATACTCAAAACTAAAAATCAACACTTACAAAAATTTAAACTAAAAAAAATATAAACCTATACACTAAATCAAACCCTAAACCCTATACACTAAATCAAACTCAAGATTTTGTATTTAAAATTTTGTGTTGTGTATTTTTAACTTTTTTATATTTATTTATTTTGTATCGCAATGACATATTCAAATTGTCGCATTCGATTCACCGGCTCGAAAAACCCGAAAATGCTAAACTGGTTAAACGTAAAACTACAACATAATAATAACATATGCAACATTTTCAAGTAGATGTGCTCCATCTGAAAGCCAAACCAACCAATTACCAATTTAGACTCAAATGCATCTTTTTGGTTCAAAGTAACAACAAATGGCTGATCTCATTTGCCAGTAAACTTCTCCAATATATTTCATTGGTAATTAAAAGGGGGAAAATGCCAACATAGAGTATGCGATTAAATTAAAAGATTAAACAAAAGGTTTCATAACTATGAAACCAAAAAACTTCACATTGTTACAATAAAGGTTAAGCATGCAGCTGTGCTTCCAACAGACAAACCTTTCCTTGTGAATTGCAAAGGCCCAAGCTTCAGCAACATGTACGAATAACCGCTCAAAGACATGGGAAGATCAGGCAAGCTTGTGATTGCAGATGGTGGGGTTCTTGATTGAAGCATTGATGGTGCACCATCTGAACCTAACCCCAAAGTTATGAAGAGGATTCCAGAAAGGAGTGACACTCTTCCCTATTGATCCTGATATGAAGAAAATTCGGAAACTCATTGGAGAAGATAGATCACAAGACAGAAACCAGGGCAAGGAGAGATAAGAGAAACTTGTAACTACAAGAACTTAGCAACTACATACACATGAAAATTTTACATGTTACATCTACCACATCTTATTCCACCAAATGAAATCTTTTTACCCATCATTGACTGCTAACCTTTGAAAGAATAAAATCACCAAACCAACGGTTACAATCTACATAATTTGTATGAACTGAGGCTATAAATACCTACACATTGAAGTCAATTTTTTAAGAAAGTCCATCAATACGTGTCTCTGCATTACATGAAATTGTCTTCAATATCAGAATCATACTTAATAATTCGATTAATCTAACCAAATTTCTTTCAAACCCATCATCTTAAAGCCCCAGAGCTCAATTAAAAGGACATATACAGAACACAATGTAGATCTGTAGTGTATAACCCGACAGCAAATGAAGACAACAACATATCAACCTGTGTCTATTTCAAACAAAGACAACAACATATCAACATATGAAATCTGGAATCGAGTATCAAAAACTAATAATTTCGGACTACTTTGTTGAATGCTCAGAAGACTAATACTTGTGTCTATTTAAGAACTCAAGCTTTAGGACCGATAGCTCCCTGCAAAATTGGAAAAATCGATTATACTCAGAGAACGAAAAATTCTTATACACATGAAAGAATAAATCGCTTATACTTAGAGAAACAATTAACCCTAAATCGAAAACCCAAATTGAAACTAAAACCCTAACAATTTCCAATTTGAAAACTAAAACCCAAATTGAAACCAAATATGGCCCCAAAATCCTTCGAAGAAGAACAACGCGAAAGACAGCAGGAATCCGGAGAATGCGAAGAAGAATAAGAAGAGCGAAGAGGCTTGTATTACTCTCAACGATCCTTATTCAGTCACACTAACTCCGCCTCAAGCGTTGCAAGAGCTGAAACGAAGCAAGACTGAGGTGAACGAAGGGTTTTCTCACGTTTTCCCGGCCGATTGTTCCCAGGAGGAGAATTCGAGAGCGAGAGTAAGAAATTCGAGAGGGATAGTTTGAGAGTGACAGAGACGAGAACTGAATCTCTTTGAGACAAGAGTGAGATTAGGTTTGGACTCAGAGAATTTTTGGGAGTCAAATTTTTTTATTTTTTCCTTTGGAGGCGGGCTCCTAAAAAAATTAACGCGCTCAACATGGCATACCGTTTTAATGGTGATATGTGCAATTAAATAGCATGCTATAAGCCAAAAAAAAAATTAGCACGTACCTTTTTTTTTTAATTAACAAATCGATAGCGTTTACAATTTTTGTAAACGCTATATGTTAAGGTTAAATCAAACATAGCACAATTGCATAAAACGCTATTTTTTATGCTATTAATATCTAATATTCTTGTAGTGTAAGTGATAGTAAGGGAGAGAAAGATCTTTTTTTTTATGCAATTTAAAGTTTGTTTCTCTAATTTCCTTTTAATCTTTCATTTTCTTGTTCTCTAATCATGATTAACAACACTTCTTTCATGAGATTGGATGTGTTCCTCATGATTAGTGAGTAGTTCTTCTCGGATCATTTGGGTTTGGTAGATCAGGGGGTTTCTTTGTTAATCTTTGATTTCTAGAGTTTAATTGTCTTCTTTCCTTTCTTATTTAGTGTGTATAATGCTAGACTAAGCTTGAGAAAGTTAAAACTAGATCATAGGGAATTTCATGCACACAAGGTGTTTGATGAAATTCCTCAATGAACTAAATAAGAGATTTTCACAGTTAGCTCATGAGAATGATTGTCTAAGATGAATTTTGGCTATTGGAACTTGTTATTTAATGCTTGTTGATTGCTTATTCACAAATGAGAATTTGATCTTGAATTTGTAATTAACAAAGTGATTAGTGCTAAGAGATTATATTAATATTGATTAGTGTTCTAGACTTAAGGAAATGCATTTATGTGATTGTATGGACATCATTGCTTAAGATTCCCCCAAATCAATTGTCTTACCCAAAGATCCTCTTTTTAATCATTGTCTTAATCTTGTTTAGATCTTGTTACTTGTTTGCTTTGTTTAATTGAATCATTAGGTTGCTAGATTAAAACTAAAACCACTTGATTTGCTTAGCTTATATAGTTTCTTAGATTCCTAGTGTGTTAGCCTCATACCTCCTTGGTTCGATATCTTAAATACCACAATGACTTGAGTGGGAGTTAAGTAATTGATTTAAGACTTGAAAAAGTCCTACTATCAATTTGGCGCCGTTGCCGGGGAGGTTTAGCGATAGCCATTAGGATTTAGATTCTACTTAAGACTAAGTTTTTGTTTACACTATGTTAATGCATATCACTAAGAGTATGCATCTTGTTGAGATGATGAATTTTCTCTTGTTCATCATTACTAACTTGTCTTCGTTGATTCTCTTGAGCTTTCAAAGGTATCAAGTCCAAAAGAAGAGAAATGGAAAGATAAGATCATTTGAAGTGTTGGAGATGGACGACCAAAGAAGCATTCTTCAAGCTCCAAAACCTCAAGAAATGCCAGGACCTCAAGAATTGACATCAAGTCCGACCCAAGCCCCAAAGGACAAGCCAACAGTTGGAAGCTTTGACACTCCTTTTTTTCGTGGATCGAGATATGGAATCCACCCTCCTCCAATTGAAGCCAAGGCCTATGAGATCAAAGCAAGCTTGGTTAGGTTGATTCAAGAGTCTAGGTTCTTGGGGACGGAAGTGGAGAACTCTTATGATCATTTGGATTCCTTTGAGAGGTTGTGTGACACGTTTAGGATTGGAGGAGTGCCCCATGAGAGTATCAAGCTCATCTTGTTTCCGTTTTCTCTTGGAGAAAAAGCAAGCCAATGGGAGAGAGCATTACCATCTCACTTGGTCAATTCTTGGGATGATTGCAAAGAGATCTTCCTTAATAAGTTCTACCCCATACGAAGAATGGTCCAAACTAGGAAGGACATCTTGAGCTTCAAGCAAGGCACGCATGAAACCTTTCATGATGCGTGGGGAAGACTTAAAGGATACACTCGAGATTATCCCCATCATGGGTTCAAGAAAAGAGCCATTCTTATCATTTTCTATTGGGGAGTTGATAAAGAGCACAAATGGACATTGGATGCCGCTAGCTGATATATCATGGTTTTTACCCATTTTAAGCCATGATATAGGTCCGTTTTATAGAGTCTTTATACTATTTTGCAGTGTTTTAGAGTCTTTTACAGGTTTTAGCACGTTTGGAGCATAATTGGAGATATTGGAGTTTTTTTGGAGCATTTTGGAGCAAAACAGAGATCATGTAGCTGAGAAGTCGATTTGAAGCCTGAGTGTCGATCGATACTACCTTAGTATCGGTCGATACTCACTGAAGCAGACACGAGTCGCGACTTTAAATGAAGAGTTGAAGAACTTTCCACCGATGGATTGAGCTCATATTTTGATACAAGACATATCAATGGATTAGCTTTCATTTGGAAGTGGTTTGAGGTCATTCCAACGGTGCAATCCAAAGTTATGCCAGTTTTCGTGAAGACAGTCCAGTATGGCGAGCAGAAGAAACAGTGAACAGTGTCGATCGACACTACCCTAGTGTCGGTCGATACTCACTGCAGGAAAACAGGAAACGCGACTTTTTACAAGTCTGGAGAGTTTGCACCTTAGTCCAGAAGTCTTTAATAATTACAAGAAGCCCCAAAACGTGTTTTAGCATTATAATTAGGTTTTTCAGCCACTTTTGTTGGCGAAGCTTGATTTTACTTTTGTTCTGATTGAGAGAGATTGTTTTAGGGATTTTGGGGAGACAACTCTGAACCTCTTTGTTTCTGATTGATTTCTTTTATGCAATTCTATTCATCTATGATTTCTGTTCCATTAATCATGTCTGAGTAGATCCACTTTAGGTTCATGGTTCTCATAAGGATTTTCTCTGAATGTTAGGTTAATTAGTTAATTAGGATTCACCATCTGAATTAGTTCTTCACCATAGGTTGTTCTCATAGCTAATTCTAGGTTGACGAATCTGGAACTTAGATCTTAGGATAATTGATTAGGCATGAGAGTGCGATTAATTACCTGACAGAACCTAGGGTGAGCAAAATAACTATTCGCAAAGAGATTTGGTTTAGTTGTTTTGTGAACAAATCAAACTTGAAATAAAAGCTGGTTTAGACTTTAGGATTCGCAAAGAGATTTGGAATTCTAGGATTTAGACTTAGATAGTATTCGCAACGAGAGTTGGTTAGCTATACTTTAGTGATTTGAGTTCAAGAACCGCGCTAAATCTGAATCATGCTAGTTAGTTTATCTACATTCATTGAATACCTATCTTTCTCCCAATTGATTTACAACCGTTTTAATTTACGTATTGCTTTTAATTACATCTTTTTGGTTTAGCTTAATTCTGATCTACATAATCTATTGTGAGATATCTGGAGTTCTTGTGTTCGACCCCTACTTATACTACAACAACTGCTTTAGTACTTTTAGGGTATTAATTTGAGCATATCACTAGCAAATGGCGTTTTGCAAACTTCACCGTGAAGCAAGGAGAAATACTTGTTGAGAACATTGCTAAGAGTCATGAAAGCTACATTGAGAGGCATGATAGAACCCCTCTAGAAGGATCATGTCAAGACTCCAAATTGAAAGGCTTGCAAGATGAATTGGATATAATGAAAAAGCTCATAGGTGTGCAACAAAGAAGGGTTTGTTTGGTTCATGAGCAATGCCGAAATGATACCAATCTCGTGGTCAACAAGGGAAATTACAACCAAGGGAGTAGGCTTCTCAATCAATGGTCTAACCATGAAGTTCAAGAAAATCATCAAGGTTACCAAGAGAGCCATGAGTATGCTCAAATCTCTAACCAAGAGGAGGACCAAAGAGAGGCACTCCATCGAATCCTAGAAGGTCAACAAGTGAATGCTATCAAGTTTGGCAAGATGATGGGATAAATGAATGACAAAGCTAAGGGCTTACATGATGAGACCACCCTCAAGATTGAGCAATTAGCCTCACATTTGGAGACCATATAATCCAAGTTGGTCCAACTCTCTTTGCCACCCGAGACATCGAGGGATTTTAGGGTTTTACCAATTGTTAAAGTTGGGATTGATGAGGCAAAGACCCTCAAGGGTTTTATTGGACAAGTTGGAGACTCCAAGCAAGAAGAGGAGGTTAGAGACGTGGGCCAAACGCCAAGTTATGGTTTAGCCTCCATCCAATGGGGTCATGAAGACAAGAGTTGTTTAGAGAAGAACAAAGGGGAACTAACTTTCAGAAATGCTATTGACAATGAAATTGCTCTAGATGGAAAATGCCTAAGCTCTTTCTTCTTTCCCTCATTTGAGATTAAGGAGAATGATGAGCAAGAGGGGAATGCTAAGAAAGTAAAAGACATGGGTAGTTGTTGGAAGATAGAAAAAGCTTCACCCCCAAAAGCTCATGAGAAGAAGAAAGAATCCCACGACAAGAATGCTTTGGGTTATGGTAATGTTAAAGAAGCTTTAGCATTGGATGGAGCTTGCTTGGAATCTCTTTTCTCTACCACAATGGAGAGAGAGAAAGAGAGTACCAAGGGTGAAGGCACTAAGATCAAGAAGAAGAAACCCAATTATACCACCCTCCCACCCTTGACCCACATTCTCACACAATGACACTCATACCTTGGAGGTATGATGATGGAGCCATCAAGTAAAAGATGAAGTGTAAGGGAAGATCTAATCCCTTTGCCAAGGTTAAAGCACTCCTCACCACCGAGCTTAAGGAGAAAGGTCCAAAGGGTCTCCAAGAAGTCATGAAAAAGGTCCTCACTCTTGAATTTGAGGACCCACCAAGGAGTGCCAACACTCCTCCACCACCCGCCTAAAAGGGTAACCAAAGTCAAACTTAGTGATTTTAAACAAAGTGCACTTGGGAGACATTCCCATGTTTATCATTGTATATATTCTCTTTGCTTTATAGTTCAATTTTACGTTTCTAGTGCTCTTTGATCTCTTGTCGAGTGGTTTGTAGGTGAGAGGGTGATCTAAGTGACCGTTGGTCTAGAATGAAAGGATTAGGAGCTTGAGTTGAGCTTGCCCGTCGTCCACACCAGTCCATCACACCGAGCCAATGTTGGCCGGTGATGAACAAGACGGTGGTCCTCTTCCCCATCCCAAAACTTCCAAGGTACCACTCCAAGCTTTGTTAATATCATTTAGAATCATGTCTTTTTCTTTGTCTTATGCATTGTTTAGCTTTCTCTTAAGCTTTTATTACACAAGGGATTGTGTACTTTAAGTTTGGGGGAGGGTTTGTGTGTTATCTAATCTTATTTTTGTGTTCTTATTTTGAATTTTGCTCATTGAGTCTCATGCATATCATGCATTCACTTATGGCATAGAAAACTCATAAAAATCAAAATTTTTTGAAATTTTGCAACACAAAAAGAAGTCATCTAGTTGCATTTCATGTGTAGGATTGAGTCTAGTTTTCATGTAGGGTGCATTGCATATTGCATTGGGAGCAATGCTGAGCTAGGGTATCACTTTAAAAAATTAATTCAACGCCCACGTTCGTAGTTATCTAATGCATGCTAGTGAGTTTGAAAGTAAGGATGCACCATCTTTAGATCTCATGCATCGATTTTCTTGTCTTGATTGAAGCAAGTGTGAATTGAATTCAACCCTATTAATAAGAACTTTAATCTTGACTTGCAATTATCGTGTTTGTGCATCTTTGAATGAACTCGTGGATACCCATATACATACTTGGATATTCTTTTCCCTTTTTACCACACTTGTGGACCCAAGTAGCCATATCCCATCTTTGGAATGGTTCCCCACACCTTGAACTAAACCTCCTTTCTAGCTTATAACTTTCGTGAGTGATAAAGAGGCATACTTTTCGAGCAAACTTGGCAAAAAGTGTTAGGTTTAAGGCGACAAGGATGAATTCTCATGTATATCTAGCTCCAACATCAAGGGGCTTTGTCTAGTGATAAGTTAGCTAGGATGGCATGTCTTGGGGGTGTTAGTTTGGGACGTGGGTGAAACAACAAAAGAAGGGTGGAACGAAAAGGAAAGATGGGGAGAAAGCGAAAGGGGGAAATGCAAAAATGTGAAGTGGTTGGTGACAAGTTATAAAATTAGCTCTTAGCATTATATTTAGCCTCACATAGTTCAATGAAAAAGAAGGAAGCCAAAAATTGGCTAAGGCATCAAATGATGAAAGATGAGGCAATAAAAAGATTGAAAAAGAAGAGAGGAAGAGCACCAAGCCACAAGTTCAATGGAGAAGAAAGAATCCCCCAAGTGAGAAAAAGATGAAGTGAAGAGACAAGAAAAACGTGTGGGTTATAAAGGCAAAATGCCTTGTGTAAATGGTAGCTTAATTAGGTTTGGAACTTCATGGGTTAGATAGACTAGGGTTAGAGACATCTTAGGCATTGGGTAGATGAGAATTCACCCTTGTATTTATAGGTTGATTTTTACCTTTAACATTTTGCTAAAGTTTGCTCATTCCTAGAGAGATCCTTGCATTGGAATACCCGCATATGTGATTGAGATCATCTTCATCTCAAAACCTAATCCCCTAGCCAAATGAGTTCATTTAATTTTGCATAAGCATGATTCACATGAACCATTAATGAATGTCAAAGGGTTGAAGGATAAGAATGCTTGTGTAGGTTGGGACTTGAGCTTGATGCATGTGGAGATAGAAATGGCTAACTCTTTTGGAGTAGACTCATTTAGTGCATTTTAGAATTACAAACTTGGACATTGAATTCGATTTCTTCTTGTGATGCTCTTGGATTTAAGCTCCCTTCTTCATGTCTCTCTCTTCTTGTTCTTGTTTGTTTGCTTACGGACAAGCAAATGAATAAGTTTGGGGGAGTTGATATTCTGATATTTTATCTCTTTTAAGCATTCATTTAGCTTAGGTTTTGCCTCTTTTGCATATGTCTCATAGAATTTGTTTAGTGTTTTGTTCTCATTTAGAGTTTAGAGAGTTCATAACTGGGTCCTAGAGAGTCTTGCATGCTTTGGAGTGTTTTTTAGGTGCTGGAGGCATTTTGGGAATGATTGGAATAATGTAGCAAACGAGAATGCAAGGGTCACCCGAGGTGTCTAAACGATCCGGCCAGACGAAGGGTTTACAGTCAGAATTAGCTCCAAAGATCTTCATGAAAATGATAGACAAATAAGTTAGATGTCGTATGGAGGTGGTTTCAGGTCATTTGGATGAGTAGTTCAAAGGATATGGCGATTTCACTAAGGATACGTCTGTCTGGCCGTGAGACCATCACACAACACCGACCAACCGTGGTCCGGTGTCCTTTCCCGATACTGGACCCATGCTTGGACAGGAGGAACACCGGCCCACAACACCGGCCTGCAACTGACCGGTGCCTAGCCTCAGGATAGTCCACACCGGACCGATCTTTACCAGTGTCACCGTCTGGTCCTTAGCCAACACCCGGACAGGACGAACGCCGACCAGCTGCACCAGATGAAGACCGATCGGTGTCCCAACTTCAGGACATGCCATACCGCCCCTTGACCGCCCGGTACCACCGTCCAGTCTCAAACCCAAGCTCGACCATGAACAACGCCTACCACCCGTACCGGCCCGTCTTGACCCGGTGTGAAGCTCTCGACCAAGGCTCCTCCATACCGGCCGGCTACACCGGGCCACCACCGTCCGGTATGGAACATCACGACCCAGACCCAGCCGGGTCAAAACCCGGTTTGTTCTGGGTTGACCCGGTCCGCCCAACACATTTAAATATTCTAAAACCTAATTTTTTAGATCTAAGCTTTATTCTATCTCTTTTCCCTTGCTAAAAACCTCCCCTTTTAGGGTTCTAAGTGATTGTAAGAGAGAGAGATCTTTCTTTTTATGCAATATAAGTTTGTTTCTCTTAATTTCCTTTTAATCTTTCATCTTCCTATTCTCTAATCATGATTAACAACACATATTTCATGAGATTTGGTGTGTTCCTCATGATTAGTGAGTAGTTCTTCTTGGATCATTTGAGTTTGGTAGATTAGGGGGTTTCTTTGTTAATCTTTGATGTCTAGAGCTTAATTGTCTTGTTTCCTTTCTTATTTAGTGTTTATAATGCTATATTAGGCTTGAGAAATTTAAAACTAGATCATAGGGATTTTCATGCATACAAGGTGTTTGATGAAATTCTCCATGAACTATATAAGAGATTTTCACACTTAGCTCATGAGAATGATTGTCTAAGATGAATTTTGGCTATTGGAACTTGTTATTTAATTCTTGTTGATTGCTTATTCACAAATGAGAATTTGATCTTGAATTTATAATTAACAAAGTGATTAGTGCTAAGAGATTAGATTAATCTTGATTAGTATTATGGGCTTAAGGAAATACACTTATGTGATTGTATGGACATCATTGCTTAGCTTAAGATTCTCCCAAATCAATTGCCTTACCCAAAGATCCTCTTTTTAATCATTGTCTTAATCTTGTTTAGTTCTTGTTACTTGTTTGCTTTGTTTAATTGAATCATTACGTTGTTAGATTAAAACTAAAACCACTTGATTTGCTTAGCTTATATAGTTTCTTGGATTCCTATTGTGTTAGCCTCATACCTCATTGGTTCGATATCTTAAATACCACAATGACATGAGTGAGATTTGAGTAATTGACTTAAGACTTGAAAAAGTTCTACTATAAGGTATCAGAGCACACTCTAAAGTTTGGTATTCTATCTAATTAATCTTCTCACCTTTTTTAATGACAACGCTTACAAGATAGACTTGCAAGATAAGTACAATGTGAGTTCGAGTTTTATTGTTTCTGACTTGGTTCCTTTTGTGGCAGATGATCTAGATTTGAGGTCAAATTCTTTTCAAGAGGAGGGGGATGATGTGATCATGGATGGTACTAAGGAGGATGAACTTGTAGCTGAGGAAGATTTGCTTGTACCCGTTGGACCAGTTACAAGAGCTCAAACTAAACAACTTAAGGAGGCACTTAACGGGCTGATTCATGAAGATTTGGACAAGGAGAGCATTCAGAAATCCATTGGGGATGTTACCTATCAAGTCCATCCCACTTTGAGCCTAATACAAGTCCAAGAAAGCCCAAATTAATGCACTTTATTTGCTGCCCAAATAAAGTGACGAAAATAAAGTCTAAGAGTCACATTTGAAGATCAAGCGTCCATTTGATTATATCTTGTGTAGAGTTCGAACCAGTCTTCCGTTTCTAGCATGTGTGAAGAGACCTTCTATCTCTAAGATAGATTCCTTGCTTTCACAGAAGAAATGTCCAATCATGTAATCCATACAAGTTGTAGCAAATGTGATTCCTTGAGGTAAATCATGAACTATTCGGTTGAATTCTTCTAGCTTCTCTCGGCTTATCTTGTTTGGATACCATCGATGCTTCTCGGGATGGTATAAGCGAATGGCGTAGGAAGTAGCATAAGGTGTAGACGAAAGTCTAGCTCTCATGAAGTAGGTGCGAATATCTTCCTTGCTTACATTATTGTAGCGAAAGAAAGCTTGTAAACAACCTCTTTCCCAAATGTCAGTGAATGGCAAATACATCAGGATCGTTTTCACAAAGTTGTTGAACTCGATCAATCTCTCCCGTGTAATGCTTTGCGTTCTTGGCTTCTCGGATAGTTGACTTATAGAAGGATTCCGCTCAAAGGCTGAGTAGGACTCGTAGTAAGAATCCGTGGTGTCATGACAATAGTAAGAATCGATGTAAGTCATGTTGATATTCTTTGGCGAACTCCATTGATGTGATGTTGAAAAAGAAGATGTGGCTTCGTCATGAGCTTGGATCATCTTGCAAGGTGCATAAGAGATTGGTTCTTCCGGGTCTGGATTAGCGTCGGTTGAAGCTTGTGGGCTGATGGAGAACACATCTTGCTCGAAGAGGCGAGATCGGGACACAAGAGGTTGAAGTTGAGACGAGCAACGTTCTGTGCGGAGTGTAGAAGGTGGAGGATTTATAAGTAAGATTTTTCTTAGGTCTCAATCCTTAAGCTTACTCATATCATTGTAGTACTTAAGGTGTCCATCCAATTGGGGTTTAGTTCAATGCAACAAAAATGCAAGAAACTCTCTAATTCAAGCAAACAAAGTGGTTTTGGTTTTCTAACAACCTAATGATTCAAATTGAAAGTAAGTAAACAAATAACAAGCACTAAACAAAATTAACAACGATTAAAAGAAGATCTTTGGGCAAGGCAATTGATTTTGGGGAATTTCAAGTTAAGCAATTGATTTTTGGGGAATCTCAAATCACAAAAGTGCAATTTCTTAAACCTAGAACACTAATTAAGATTAAGCTAATCTCTTAGCACTAATCACCTTACTAATTACTCAATCAAGATCAAATCCTCATTTGTGAAATAAGCAATAAGAAAGTATTAAACTCAAGTTCTATTAGCCAAAATTCACCTTAGACAATCATTCTCATGAGCTAAGTATGAAAATCTCTTATTTAGTTCATTGAAGAATTTCATCAAACACCTTGTGTGCATGAAATTCCCTATGATCTATATTTACACTCTCAAGCCTAATCTAGCATTAAAAACACTAAATAAAAAAGGAAACAACATAATTAAGCCCTAGACATCGAGGATTAACAAGAGAAATCCCTAATATACCAAGCCCAAATGATCCAACGGGGGTCTACTTACTAATCATGGTGGAACCAACAAATCTCATAAGAAAAGTGTTAGATCCCATGATTAGATGATTACACTACAAGAAATCAGGGTTTTTATAGCAGGACAGTATAGCGTTTTTTTCGATTATGCTATGGTTGACATACCTCTGGTTTTTACATAGTGTTTGTATATTTGTAAACGCTATGATAGAGTCATAGATGTTAAAAACAAAATTAGGCGTCTCGTTTTACAGCACAACCATAATTGAAACGTTATGGAAGTGTTAGGCGGTATACTCTCCCGCGACACTTAGGCAAAACCTAGATCTAAACATCTTTGTTTCATCTCAAAATCTCAATTCCCCACTCGAATCCTCACTCTCCCCACTCGAATAAAAATATAATTTTAAGTATTAATGAGTGTTTGATATATCAAACACACTTGTAAGAATTTTGTTAATATTTCTCAATAAATTGTTTCATCCTAATACCTAATATAGAACAGAAAAAACACTTTAGACAGAAAAAATTCATCAAATTTTCCCCCCCAAAATTATCCCTCTTAGACACTCTTAGACCTTTGATCAAAAAAATAAAAATAAAAATAAAAGACACTCTTAGATCTAAACCCGCGACACTTAGCCAAAATTTGGGAAATATTTTTCCCTCTTCCCTCTTCCCTCTTCCCTCTTCCCTCTTCCCTCTTCCCTCTTCCCTCTTCCCTCTTTGGCTCCAATTTGCTCGACACTTAACCCTACACACGAAAATCTTCCACATTCCTTAGCATTGCAGATCCTAAACCCTACACACGAAAATCTATTGTGATTTTCAGAAAATCCCAAACTCTATCTTTCTTCCTTTGGCGATTATATCCCATCGAATCGAAGCTTCATTGTTCAATCAAAAAGGTTTGTTCTCATTCAATCAGAGAAACAAGGGTCTCAGCAAGAATCGATTTTAGACACATCGATTTTGAGGATTAGACACATCGATTTTGAGGTTTAGACACATCGATTTTTTAACAATGATGCATGTTGGGTTCTGTCGATTTCAATATTTTGATTTTGAGGTGTTATCTATTAAGGCCAACTATACATCTATCTACAAAGGAAAGAAACACGATTTTGGGTTTTCATTCTGAGTTTCTGTTTGAGTTTTAATTTTTGTTTATGTTTGAGTTTTGATGCATGTTGGGTTCTGTCGATTTCTGTTTTGATTTTTTTATTAAGATTGAGTTTGAGTTTCATTATGTTTTCTTTGTAAGTAATGAAACACGATTTTCACTATGCTGTTTTTCGTTTATTCATCAGTTTCAGAAATGGGAAAGCCAATAGGAGGAGGACAAGTTGTAATCCGTCGTAGTAAACGTAATCAAGGCTTGGAGGCCACACCTGCAACAACACTAAAGGTGACTAAGAGAAGAACTGGTAGAAAAAAGACAGTGGCTGCTCAAGCTGGTGATGTAGAAGATGCTGTGGAAGAAGATGCTGTGGAAGAAGATGTTGAGGCTGAAGTTAATGAAGATGATGAGGATGAGGCTGAGAAAGTAATGTGTGAAGATGAAGGTGCTGAGAAAGAAATTTCTCAGAAAGAAGTTACTGAGAACCAAGGGTCTCAGCAAGAATTTCCTGAGATAGAAGCAGAAAAGGTTGTTTGACTGGACATGAACAGAATGAGAATGAAGAAGAAGTTATCAATATGGAACAAGATGGAGTTAGCAATGCTAACACTAATGATGTAGTAAACGAAAAAAAGAAAAGAGGACCAACAAAGATGCGTAAAGTGGCTGAAAATCCTCATGAAAAGGTTGCAGTTACATTCAGTGACTTTGGTGATCATGTTGGACCTGGTTCAGTAACACTATCATCTTTTCATGGTCCTCTTGTGAGGGAACACGTTCCGGTAACACTTACTGATTGGAGAAAACTTGATGCAGTGACAAGAGACACAATGTGGGAGGAAATTCAGGTATATATGCAATCAAGCTAAACATTTGTTACTAAACTAAAAATCTGAACATGAACATCAAGCAAACAATTTGTGTATTTATTAAACTAAAAATCTGAACATGATTATGAAGCAAACAAGCTATTAATTATCTAAACTAAAATCAGAGCATGATCATCAAGCAAACAAGCTATTAATTAACTAAACTAAAATCAGAACATAATAATACATGAAGATAACAAGCTGTACATTTAATAAAATGATAATCAAGAAAACCAGTCAAGATGAAAACCTTTTTTTTTACCCATTGTGCAAACTGCTCAGTATGGTTTTTCCACAACAATGTTTCATTTCTAGCACATCGAGCATCATTAGCTTGTAATTCTTCCAAATGCATCCTGATTTTATAATAAACAACAGTTATGAAAATGAAATTATAATTAAAAATAGCTGAAACTTAAAGGGTAAACTCTTACTCAACATAGGGATCCATAGATGCCATGTTCATTAGCACATAGCGATGTGCAATGTCTCTATCTTTATCAGAAAGGGTAACCTCTTTACCCTTCTGCAGAGGTCGACCTTCAACCAGCATTCTATCATCCTCAATATCTTCATTACGATTAACTGTTTCTTTAACTGGTACTGAATCTTGAAGGAACTCTAAACAAAATGCAATGCCCCTCAGCCATACATGCTTCTGGCCTTGCATGATTCTTAACATAAGCCTTTAGTTTTTTCATGTACCTACAACTCAGTCAAGAAATATGAATATTAGTCAAACATCATTGCAGGAAATACATCTATTGAAGCAAATGAGTACATCAAACCTTTCGAAAGGATACATCCAGCGGAAGTGTACTGGTCCTTGATATATCATGGTTTTTACCCCTTTTAAGCCATGATATAAGTCCGTTTTATAGAGTCTTTTTACTATTTTGGAGTCTTTTAGAGTCTTTTACAGGTTTTAGCACGTTTGGAGCATAATTGGAGATATTGGAGCTTTTTGGAGCATTTTGGAGCATTTTGGAGCAAAACAGAAGCTTGTGTAGCTGAGTACCCGATTTAGACTCTCAGTATCGATCGATACTACCCTAGTATCGGTCGATACTCATTGCAGCAAGACAGAAGTCGCGACTTTTATGAAAAGTTGAAGAATTGCAAGATTGCCCAGAAGACTTTAATAATTGCAATAAACCCCAAAACATGTTTTAGGTTATTAATTAGGTTTTTGAGCCAGTTTTGTTGGTTACGTTTTTGATTAGACTTGATTTTGGATTCTGAGTTTTGTGAGAGAGCTTTCTGAGGGAGACAAGTCTGAGACTCTGTTCGTCCGAGAGAAGATTTCGAACCCTCTTGTTACTCTCCTTTTTATTATTTATTTGAGTATTATTTCAGTCATGTTTATTGTCTCAATTATCATGTCTGAGTAGTTCTCTTGTTAGGTTCAGGGTTCTCATAAGAGTTTTCCCTGAATGTTAGGTTAATTGAATAATTAGGATTCACCATCTGAATTAGTTCTTCACCTAGGTTGTTCTCAAAGCTAATTCTAGACTGATCACCTAGAACTTAGATCTTAGGATAATTGATTAGGCATGAGAGTGCAATTAATTACCTGAAAGAACCTAGGGTGAGCAAAATAACTATTCGCAAAGAGATTTGGTTTAGTTGTTTTGTGAACAAATCAAACTTGAAATAAAAGCTGGTTTAGACTTTAGGATTCGCAAAGAGATTTGGAATTCTAGGATTTAGACTTAGATAGTATTCGCAACGAGAGTTGGTTAGCTATACTTTAGTGATTTGAGTTCAAGAACCGCGCTAAATCTGAATCATGCTAGTTAGTTTATCTACATTCATTGAATTCCTGAGAAATACCCTGAGCCTATCTTTCTCCCAATTGATTTACAACCGTTTTAATTTACGTATTGCTTTTAATTACATCTTTTTGGTTTAGCTTAATTCTGATCTACATAATCTATTGTGAGATATCTGGAGTTCTTGTGTTCGACCCCTACTTATACTACAACACTGCTTTAGTACTTTTTAGGGTATTAATTTGAGCATATCAAATTTGGCGCCGTTGCCGGGGACTCAATTTCGCCATTAGATTTTAGTGAAGAATTTCGACTAAATCGTCGAGCATCGATCGACACCCTAGTGGTATCGGTCGACACTCGTCGCGTTTTTTTTCCGGTTACTTACGTTCTTGATCTTTCGTGTTTCAGGTGTATGCCTACTCGAGAAACCAGAAGAAACAAGAACACTCAGCTAGTTGATCTGTCAAACGAGTAGCTAGCACATCTGGAACGCACACTCAGAAAAGCAAAGAAGCCAGCAAAGACGAACAACAACCCAGTGGTTTTGATTCAAGATGAGGCTGGTACTTTCAGAGACCAAGAGGGTCAATTGTGCAATGAGAGAGGGCAAAGACTTGATGGAGATGGGAACGTTATTGCCCCTCCAGCTGTTGTAAATGCTGAGAACGCTGCGGTTGAGCGTGGTAGAACAATTGGTGAATGCAACAAACCTGATCAGTTCTACGCAAACCGATCAGCGATTCGTCCTCCTGCCTTTCAGAGGAATGACTTTGAGCTGAAGCCTGCATACTACACTCTTGTAGGTCAGCACACTTTTCATGGTCTCTCTAATGAACATCCCATGGATCATATCGAGAAGTTCGAGGATTTGGTCTCTAGCATCAAATGCAATGGAGTGTCCTACGACTATCTGTTCTGTAAGCTTTTCCCATACTCTCTTGGTGGGGATGCTTCTTATTGGCTCAAGCAACTACCAGCTGGGTCATTGACTACATGGGATGAGACTAAGACTGCTTTCCTGAATAACTTCTATGACGATGCGAGATCAGAAGAGTTTAGGTTTTCAATGAGGATGAGGTAGAGGATGTTAATTACATTGGTGGTTCTGGTTTTCAAGGTCAGAGAAATCAATACAACAACCGAAATTTTAACAACAACTTTCAGCAAGGGGGATTCAAATCTGATGGTAATCAAGGTGGTTTTGGAACTAATCAGTTTAACCAGAAACCTTTTCAGAGCAGTGGTTACACAAGGAACTATGGGAATTCATCTTATCAGCAAGTACCTGCTAAGAATTCTGAGAGAAAAATCGAGGCTATGCTTGAACAGCTAGTTCAAGGGCAGGATAAGATGACGGTGAGCTTCAATGGGAAGTTGGATGACCTTTACACAACCTTGAATGGAAGGATCGAAGCGCTCAGTATGAGTCAAAAGAAGTTGAAAATTCAGGTTGCTCAAACTTCAGAAGCTGTGAAAAGGCAAGAGGGTGTTCTTCCAGGTAGAGGAGAGAACCCAAGGAGGGAGCACATCAATGCAATCACTCTAAGGAGTGGAAAAGAGGTGAACGCAGGAGTTAAGGATGCATCACCTGTAGACATTTTCGTCGATCTGGACGATGAGGATTCTGAAATCCCGACGGTATCGATCGCTACACCTCAATGTCGATCGACACCAGTCAAAATCTTGCAACGGGACAACTCCAAAGCCCAAGTGTCGATCGACACCCCTCAGACATCGGTCGATACTGAGACTACTGCGGAAAAGACACCTGAGACTTCGAATGTAGTGCCTAAGGTTATTCCAGAACGAGTCTATATACCGAGGATACCTTATCCTAGAGCTGTTGGGAAGACTAAGAAGGAAGTGGAAGACGCTAGATGCAAGCAGATATTGGACATGTTGATTGTCGAACTTTCTTTCCTCGATGCTATTAAGACTTCCCCCGCTTTCAGAAGATATGTCAAGAAGATGGTGTCTAGCAACATGAACCTTGAAGAAGGATGTGTGATGCTTACTCAGGAGTGCAGTGCAATCTTAACCAACATAATTCCAAAGAAACTTCCGGATCCAGGGAGCTTTGTGTTGGACTGTACAATATTCACCGAAAGGTTCGAGCGTTCTCTATGTGATATTGGCTCAAGTGTGAACCTCATGCCGTATTCAGTTGCCAAGAGGATGGGTATGACTGATTTCACGCCCACCAGGATATCTTTGATACTTGCTGATCGCTCAGTGCAACTTCCAGAGGGGCTACTCGAAGATGTTCCTATTAAGATCGGGAATTGCTTGATCCCGACTGATTTCATTGTCTTGGAGTACGATGCTGAGCCCAGAGACCCCCTTATCCTGGGTAGACCATTCCTTGCCATAACTGGTGCATTGATTGATTGCAGGAATGGGAAGATAGCTCTTAACATAGGTGATTTGGTCATGACCTTTAACATGGATAAGATGATGAAGAGACCGACTATCGATGGGCAGACTTTCTTCGTAGATACTTTCACCGATATTGCTGAAGAGTACTTCTTGGAGATGCATCCTGAGGATCCGTTGAAGAGGGCACTGGTTTGTTCAGCTGAATCTGAGGTGTTCTTGAGTGAAGACGCTGCTGGTTACTCGAAGATGCTCGACACTGCACCATCAGTGTCGATCGACACTGGTCGATACCCTACGGCCAGACAGGGAATTGGGCGAATGTTCCAAACAAGCTGCTAAGCTTGGAGATTGGAGCGAGGAGAGAGCTCCTAAGGTGGAGCTCAAGCCACTTCCAACCAATCTGAGGTATGTTTTTCTTGGTCCTAATTCCACATACCGTGTGATTATTAATGCTTCTTTGAACAACGCAAAGGTTACCTTACTGCTGAGCAAGCTGCGCATGTATCGCAAAGCTCTTGGCTATTCTCTTGATGACATTTCAGGTATATCATCGGATCTGTGCATGCATAGGATTCATCTTGAGGACGAGTCAAAGGCTACAATTGAGCATCAGAGAAGGCTGAATCCAAATCAGAAAGAAGTGGTTAAGAAAGAGGTTATGAAGCTCTTGGATGCAGGGGTTATCTATGCCATCTTAGACAGTTCTTGGGTTAGTCCGATGCACATTGTTCCTAAGAAAGGAGGGATAACTGTGGTGAAGAATGAGAAAGATGAGCTGGTTCCTACTAGGACTATCACTGGGCATCGAATGTGTATTGACTACAGGAAGTTGAATGCGGCCACAAGGAAATATCATTTCCCATTGCCATTCATTGATCAGATGTTAGAGAGGTTGGCTAGTCATCCCTACTACTGTTTTCTCGATGGGTATTCAGGCTTTTTCCAGATTCCGATTCATCCAGATGATCAGGGGAATACGACTTTTACATGTCCTTATGGCACATTCGCATACAGGAGAATGCCATTTGGATTATGTAATGCTCCAGCTACTTTTCAGAGATGCATGATGTCTATCTTCACAGACATGATTGAGGACTTTATGGAGGTGTTCATGGATGATTTTTCATTTTATGGATCATCTTTCAAGGACTGTTTGGCTAACTTGTGCAAGGTGCTACAGAGGTGTGAGGAGAAACACTTGGTCCTTAATTGGGAAAAGTGTCACTTTATGGTTCAGGATGGCATCGTTCTTGGGCAAAAAGTTTCTGAAGCTGGGATCGAGGTTAATAAGGCTAAGATTCAGGTTATGACAGGTCTGCCACCACCGACTTCTGTGAAAGATATTAGGAGTTTTCTGGGTCATGCTGGGTTTTACAGGAGATTTATTAAGGATTTCTCCAAGGTAACCCGCCCACTCATCGCCCTGTTATGCAAGGAGACACGATTTGATTTCACACTAGAGTGTCTTTTGCGGCCGTTGAGGAGATTAAGAAGGCATTAGTGAGTGCTCCTATTGTGCAACCTCCAGATTGGACTTTGCCTTTCGAGATTATGTGTGACGCCAGCAATTTTGCTGTGGGTTCTCTTCTGGGTCAGAGGAAGGATAAGAAGCTGCATGTCATCCACTACACCAGCAAAACATTGGACGATGCTCAGAGGAACTACATGAAAGAATTACTTGCGGTGGTTTTCTCTTTCGATAAATTTTGCCCTTATTTGATTGGGAGCAAAGTGATCGTTCACACAGATCATGCTGCTCTCAAGTATTTGATGCAGAACAAGGATCTCAAACCTCGTCTTTGTCGTTGGATTCTTTTGCTCCAAGGGTTTGATATTGAGATAAAGGACAAGAGAGGAGTAGAGAATGGGGTTGCTGATCATCTTTCGAGGTTGAATTTCGATACAGATGTACCTATTGATGATCAACCTGAGGAGTCCATTTACTATGTGGAAACTGGTTTCCAGAGTGGCTTCACCGAAAATCAGCAATTCCCACGAATTGCAGGTTCCGGTATCGATCGATACCACCCTAATGTCGGTCGATACCCGACGGTTTCTGAACCTGTTTTAACCGTGGAACACCTTTATGCTTATGCAGAGTATCTCGTTGTTGTAGCTGACTCCGATCTACCTTGTTATGCTCATATTGCCAACTTCCTCGCTGCAAATACAGAGCCAACGCACCTAAAGAAATATGCCAAGAAGAAATTTCTGTGAGACATAAGGCGATACTTTTGGGATGAGCCTTACCTGTATAAGCATTGTTCTGATGGTATCTACAGGAGATGCATTGCTAAATCGGAGGTACCTGCGGTTTTGTTTCACTGTCATGGTTCTGAGTATGCTAGACACTTTGCTACTTTCAAGACGGTGTCCAAGGTTCTTCAAGCAGGCTTCTGGTGGCCTACTATGTTTAAAGATGCTCATACCTTTATCTCTCAGCGTGATGTGTGTCAGAGGAGAGGGAAGATCAGTAAGAGACATGAGATGCCACAGAATTTCATCTTTGAGGTTGAGATTTTTGATTGCTGGGGTATCGATTTTATGGGACCTTTTCCTTCGTCATACAAGAACCAATACATTCTAATTGCAGTGGATTATGTCTCTAAGTGGGTGGAGGCAATTGCTAGTCCAACCAACGACTCTTCGGTGGTTCTTAAGCTGTTTAAAACCATCATCTTTCCACGATTTGGCGTGCCTCGTATTGTTATAAGTGATGGTGGCAGTCATTTCATCAACATGGTTTTTGAGAAGTTACTGAGGAAGCATGGTGTGAATCATCGTGTGGCTACTCCTTATCACCCCCAGACCAGTGGGCAAGTCGAGGTCTCCAATAGGCAAATCAAGGAGATTCTAGAGAAGATAGTGGGAACTTCTACGAAGGATTGGTCTACGAAGCTAGACGATGCGCTGTGGGCTTACATGACTGCTTGTAAGACACCATTGGGCACTACACCTTTTCATTTGCTGTATGGGAAAGCATGTCACCTTCCTGTGGAGATCGAGCATAAGGCAGCATGGGCTACTAAGTTGCTGAATTTGGACATCAAGCCTGCTACTGAGAAGCGATTGATCCAGCTGAACGAGCTGGATGAGATTAGGCATCATGCCTATGAGAACTCGAGGCTGTACAAGGAGATGACTAAGGCGTACCACGACAGGAAAATCCTCGACCAAATTTTCAAACCCAATGATCAGGTACTTCTGTATAACTCTCGTTTGCATTTGTTTCCTGGTAAATTGCGTTCTCGTTGGTCAGGTCCCTTCACTGTCAAGGAGGTTAGACCACATGGTGCACTTGTCCTGCGTAATCCCTCCGGCGAGGAGTTCACTGTCAATGGACAAAGGGTGAAACACTACATACAGAGAACTGAGATCCCAGACGGACACATGATGCCTCTGGATGATGTACCCGCTGCCTGAATGGTAGTACAGTCAAGCTAATGACGTTAAACAAGCGCTTGGTGGGAGGCAACCCACTGGTGAGTCTGTACATATCTTTTTCCTTTTTTATTTATTTTTAGTTTTGTGTTTCGTTGTGTCACGTCAAACAGATTCGGACGAGCTGTATCGATCGACACCTCCTAGTGTCGATCGACACCCTCCATACGCCAGAGACGCACCAACTTGCTACGAGTATCGATCGACACTATCTAGTATCGGTCGATACCCGCCGCCCAGGTAAGTTTCCTTATAAACCCTACGGTTTTTCTCTCTTGCCTCACAACCTCCATCGACCGACACAAGCTCTTTTTCACCAAAAATCACCAAATCTTCGTTTCTCAACGCTTTTGAGTGATTTTTGTGCCTATTCCGTGCGTTTTTTCGTGCTCAATCTCTTTCTCTCATTCATTCTAACGATCTACTAGGTATGTAACACGAATTTTCACCTTTTCAATCCATGCACCAAGTTTAGATTTTCGACTTTTAGGCTCTTAGAACTAGTGTTGTTGGATGATTATCACTTGATTATTGTGTTCTAGGCCTAGTCGAACCTTGCTTTACGCTTCATAACCCTTGGTTTGCAAATTTTGGAAATTTTGGATTTGTGTTCTTTGTGTCCGCTCCATACATGTCTGAGTATCGATCGATACCACCTTGGTATCGGTCGATGCTCACCATCTACCTTGTCCGAGATTGTTGTGTTTGAGAGAGATGTTAGATTTATGTTGTGTTTCGCGTTTGTTAATGATGCAGATGCCACCTCGCAAGAAGCCACGTGCCGATGATGCCTCGGGCTCTAACCCACCTGGCTGCGATCGTCCGAAGGAGTACTGTTTAGGCGCACATGTCAAGATCTTTGATGGTTTAACTTGGAACAGAGGGGTCGTAAAGGCTTGCCTTACCAACGACCGTTACTTGGTGCGGATCAACGGTGCACAGGAGGATATTATTCTCCCCCACACTTCCCTCCGCGACATCCCTGCACCACCTCCACCTCGTCCTGCCTCCCCAGTCGCTCCTGGCGCAGCATGTAGGCCTCATTGGCCTAAGATTAGCGAGAAGGCCAGGATACGCTTGAGAGATGATTACGAGGGCTCCGATAAGGAGATTACAGAGAGCCGGGCTTGCACGCACATGCCTATTTCAGAGGAGTGGGACGACTATGACTCGATCTTCTACAACGCCTGGCAGGAGGTTGATGTGCGCCCCACTAGATTTGTGGACACGCATACTATGAGACAGCTGGGCTTTGACAGAGAGCTTGATGGTTTGATCAGGAAGATTGGACTAGGGACGATGCCTACGCGGCAATATGACTTATACCCCGACTTAGTCCGCCAGTTCCTCGCGTCTGTCCGCGTCTACTACACTGGTGAGCCTCTAGTGACTGCACAGCAGGGTGTGCTGACGTTCCTGATTCGCGGTGTGCGCTACAAGATTTCTTTCCAGGAGCCCTGCGACATATATGGGTTTACCAGAGATTTTTCGAGGTGCGAGCTTCCTCGCAGGTTCTTGGATATTGAGGCGTTCTGGTCTCATTTCGGGCATGGAGTCTACGACTGCAAGACCACCACACAGATGGATGTGCGCCATCCTGTCCTGCGCTGTCTTGTTAGGATCTTGAGCAACACCTTGTTGTGCAAGATGGAGTCTAACAAGATGAGGGTGACTGAGCTGATTGTGTTGTCCATTGGGATCGGGGACATTATTGATGATGAGGCGTATGAGTGGCCTGAGATGGACCTCGCGGTCAACTTAGGTGTTGTCTTTGCGCACCACTTGGAGTCGCTGAAGGTGAAGCCTTTTACCGGACGCGGCAAGTCTTCTAGGACTGCAGGTCGCCTGAAGACCGAGACGGTGGGCAGTCTCCTCACTCCCATCTTTCTGCACCTAGGGATCAGTACTACTAGCTGCTCGATAGTTACATCCCGCAAGCTTATGGACCTAGCGCACCTGGAGCACCTGCGCTGGCTGAAGCCTGATAGGCGTTGGGTTTTCAGCACTTCTACTGGGGACTATCTGGTTCAGCTCCCCAACACAGATCTCACAGACATTGGCGGTGATCCTGCTCAGCTAGTCTTCACCCCTGATACTGCTGATATGGAGCATGCGCCAGTCACTCGACGTCGGGGCTCCGCTACTCGAGCCTGTCCGCTTGCTTCTGGCCCTGCTGGGGATCGATCACGCGCGCGCCACGCACCTGCTCCTACACCTACTCTTCCTACGCCACCTGCGATGGAGATGGACCCTTTCCAGCGCTACGTTGTCGAGAGTCTTCAGACCATTTAGAGTGTTATGTCTCGATGCAGCTGCATGGCGTCTCAGCGTCCCATTTCACCACGCTCACCACATCAGGCTGGACCATGTGGCACCGCTGGCGATGACTCTGACGCCACTGAGGAGGATTAGTCCTCTGTTTATCTGGTTTCACGTTTTTTTTCTTTTCCCTTTTCTGTTTCTTTTCGTTTGAACTTTTGTTATTTTGGGTCTTATGTTAGCATTTTTATCATTGTGTACTTTGTGGAACTTATGCTTCTATGATTTTTGTTGCTTTTGACTTGTGTTTGAGTGATCTAACAGTGCTAACCATAACACATTTGGATCGTTTGACACACTTTTTGGGCACCATTATCGCTGTCAAGAGGAATTCTGTCGACCACCTACTGGTATCGATCGATACCAGTGCAGTGTCGGTCGACACTCATCACCATCTCGGGTAACCTCTTCGATTTTCACATTCCACTTGGTTTATTTGATTTCTTTCACCAATCTCAGGCTTGATAACACTGGGGACAGTGTTGTTTAAGTCTGGGGGAGGTAGTCGCTGACATTGTGTTTGTTTTTCTTAGAGTCAGTCGTTTTTATTGAGTCAAAATTTGTTTTATTGAGTCAAAATTTTGTTGGAGATTATGATCGTGTTCTTGAATATGCTGTTTTGATTTTGCTTCTGAGTGTCCACTGTTAAAGAATCAGCTACAGATCGACTAATGAAAAATTCAAAGGCTGACCAGTTAACTAGAAGACACACATGTTTCCAGCAGAGTTCTTTTAAAGCTTGAACCAACTTTTTGCACTTCATCGATGTGGTTAGTATTCATAGAGCTTGATTCCTCATTTATATCTGACAAAGGAACCCAAGTGTTTAAAAGAGATAATATCTCTCTCCCCTTTTATAAGTTAATAAATAAGAGCATAAAAGATGAAATGATTTTCTTATGAGTAGAGGGCTAGGAAAATTTCCAGCGATCCTATTATTCTACTTGGTGAGGGATGATCACACAGAGGATTGGAAGCGAGGCTAGAATTTTCCTATGATCCATTATTCGCCTACACCCTTTGATACATTGAGAGGGAAGAACCGGGGATTCGGTGGCAAACACCATCAATACTCGCGTCTCATACCTTGATGTGTATGTGCGAATCTAAAAAAAAAAAAAAAAAAAAAATATAAAAAAAAGAAGATGAAAATATGATAAGAAATAAGTCTGGGGGAGAGAAAGTGATACAAAAAGTGTGAAATTGGGTGATTCCTTGTCATGATATTGTATGGGAAAGAGTTTAGAAGGTTCTTGATATTAATCACAGCGATGAAACTGGCGATGAGGGGTTTAATTGAACGATGCTGCGAAATAATGTGTGTAGTCTGGGGAAGCTGCGAATGTCTAAGGAGAAGTACATGGTGGTTAGATTTGGATCTGGTTAGGTGACATTTGAGTGCTTGGGAAAAGGGTCATTGCAGTGTTTCATGAACAGGTGAGTCTCCGTGTTTTCAAACTTCTTTCTCTGGTTTAGTCTTCTATTTGCTTGAGGGCAAGCAAAGGCTAAGTCTGGGGGAGTTGATATATCATGGTTTTTACCCCTTTTAAGCCATGATATAAGTCCGTTTTATAGAGTCTTTATACTATTTTGGAGTCTTTTAGAGTCTTTTACAGATTTTAGTAAGTTTGGAGCATAATTGGAGATATTGGAGTTTTTTGGAGCATTTTGGAGCAAAACATAAGCTTGTGTAGCTGAGTACCCGATTTAGACTCTCAGTATCGATCGATACTACCCTAGTATCGGTCGATACTCATTACAGCAAGACAGAAGTCGCGACTTTTATGAAAAGTTGAAGAATTGCAAGATTGCCCAGAAGACTTTAATAGTTGCAATAAACCCCCAAACGTGTTTTAGGTTATTAATTAGGTTTTTGAGCCAGTTTTGTTGGCTACGTTTTTGATTAGACTTGATTTTGGATTCTGAGTTTTGTGAGAGAGCTTTCTGAGGGAGACAAGTCTGAGACTCTGTTCGTCCGAGAGAAGATTTCGAACCCTCTTGTTACTCTCATTTTTATTATTTATTTGAGTATTATTTCAGTCATGTTTATTGTCTCAATTATCATGTCTGAGTAGTTCTCTTGTTAGGTTCAGGGTTCTCATAAGGGTTTTCCCTGAATGTTAGGTTAATTGAATAATTAGGATTCACCATCTGAATTAGTTCTTCGCCTAAGTTGTTCTCAAAGCTAATTCTAGACTGATCACCTAGAACTTAGATCTTAGGATAATTGGTTAGGCACGAGAGTGCGATTAATTACCCGAATGAACTTAGGGTGAGCAAAATAACTATTCGCAAAGAGATTTGGTTTAGTTGTTTTGTGAACAAATCAAACTTGAATTAAAAGCTGGTTTAGACTTTAGGATTCGCAAAGAAATTTGGAATTCTAGGATTTAGACTTAGATAGTTTTCGCAACGAGAGTTGGTTAGCTATACTTTAGTGATTTGAGTTCAAGAACCGCGCTAAATCTGAATCCTGTTAGCTAGTTTATCTACATTCATTGAATTCCTGAGAAATACACTGAGCCTATCTTTCTTCCAATCGACTTACAACACTTTTAATTTACGCATTGCTTTCAATTACATCTTTTGGTTTAGCTTAATTCGAATCTATATAATCTATTGCGTGAATTCTGGAGTTCTTGTGTTCGACCCCTACATATACTACAACAACTGCTTTAGTACTTGTAGGGTATTAATTTGAGCATATCTACCACCATGATTCCCAACGTAATGCACTTCCTCTTGATTACTCAAATCTACCATTTGTTCTTGAAACCCTTGATTTGCTTCAAAATCACCAACAAAGTGAACCGGCTTTTGAGAGGCATGGAGAAGCTTGTCAATCATAGTGGCTTGCTTATCCAACTTATCATTTAGAGCTTTCATCTAGCGTGGACCTCAAAGTTGTTGTTCACAACCAGAGGTGCTTGAATTCCTTGGCGGTTGACATGAGCATTGGTCGCATCACCCGCTCCAACAATGTTTTGAGCCTGTGGAGGATGGTTTGGTGCTCTAACATGCCGGGCGGGTGGGTGGTGTTTTACGTTCCCACCTTAGGCTTGGTGGTTTTCATTACCACCATGCCCTTGTGCTTGAGCATTAGCCATGTCTGCATTGTTGTCACCAACCGGAGCTTCTTCAACGTGCTCCATACCCAACCTCTCAATGTGTTGAGCTCGTCTTCTTTCTCTCCTTGTTCTAATCCCACGTTCCAAGAGATGTATGTCGTCTATTGGCTCAACAAGGTTGTGTCCACCTCTAGCTCTTGTGTTCATACACATATATGAAAAGAGAAAACTAGATAGAGAGATTAGTAAACAAAGAAAATAAAAGCTTAATCTCAAAAAGAATCTAAATCCTATTGACTAAATTAGAACCCCAAATGGCAATGGCGCCAATTGATAAGTAAGATTTTTCTTCGGTCTCAATCCTTAAGCTTACTCATATCATTGTAGTACTTAAGATGTCAATCCAATTGGGGTTTAGTTCAATGCAACAAGAATGCAAGAAACTCTCTAATTCAAGCAAACAAAGTGGTTTTGGTTTTCTAACAACCTAATGATTCAAATTGAAAGTAAGTAAACAAATAACAAGCACTAAACGAGATTAACAATGATTAAAAGAGGATCTTTGGGCGAGGCAATTGATTTTGGGGAATTCAATTTAAGCAATGATGTCTATCAAATCACAAAAGTGCAATTCCTTAAGCCTAGAACACTAATTAAGATTAAGCTAATCTCTTAGCACTAATCACCTTACGAATTACTCAATCAAGATCAAATTCTCATTTGTGAAATAAGCAATTAGCAAGCATTAAACTCAAGTTCTATTAGCCAAAATTCACCTTAAACAATCATTCTCATGAGGTAAGTATGAAAATCTCTTATTTAGTTCATTGGAGAATTTCATCAAACACCTTGTGTGCATGAAATTCCCTATGATCTAGATTTACTCTCTCAAGCCTAATCTAGCATTAAAAACACTAAATAAGAAAGGAAAAAACATATTTAAGCCCTAGACATCAAGGATTAACAAGAGAAATCCCTAATCTACCAAGCCCACATGATCCAAGGGGGGTCTACTTACTAATCATAAGAAAAGTGTTTGATCCCATGATTAGATGATTAATAATAAGAGAAATTAGAGAAATTAAGAAACCTAGACTTTCAATTTCATAAAAACTCAAGATATCTCTTACAAAAATCTTAAGAACCTAAGAGGAGGTTTCTTTGCCCAAGAACAAGAGAAAAGAAAGCATAAGTCCATAAAAAAAAAGGTTTAGACTATTTATAAAAAGTCTTGGGCGGACCGGGTCAACCCGGGACAAACCGGGTATTAACCCGGTCAAATCTGGGCCGTGGTCACATCTGCGATCCATACCGGATGGGTGTACCGGATGGATGAGGGTCGGTATGGAGTGCCTTTGGCCGTGAGCCTCCATGCTGGATGGGTGTGCCGGGAAAAGGTGGAACGGTATGGTGGCGTGCTTGGTCTGTGCCAGATGGATTTGGGACGGTACAGTGCCTATCTTCGGACTGCATTTGCTCCTGTCCCAATACCGCGTGGAGTGTACCGGTTGGATGTGGGTCGGCATGGTCTTTGAGGATGCGTGCCGGATGGAGTGTACCGCTGATAATGGATAATTTGTATCTAATACCAATTACCCAAATGCTATCGTTGTAGCACTTGGGGATCAATCCAAGGGAGGCACAAAAGAACAACACACTAGGAATGCAAGAAATGACTTAAGCTAGAGAAAATGTTTTGGGTTTTTATATTTTTGAACAAAGAATGTAAAATGCAAGAAAGAAAACAAAGGATAGAAGTGTTGGAAAAATGAATTAACTATCAAGAAGACGATTAATGAACAAACAATGATGATTTAGATTGAATTAAACACTATCCTAGAACATGGAATTCACAATTATGACTAATCCACTCTCGTAGCACTAATCACTTTGTTAATCACCAAATCAAGAACAAACTCTCGTTTGTGATAAGATGATTAGCAAGCTTTAATCTCCAATTCCACTTAATTCACTAATCACCCTAGACATCAACTCTCATTGGCTAGGCATGAAAAGCTCACAAAAGGTTCGGTTCAAACATTTCATCGAACACCTATCGGGCGTGAAATGCTTAAGCTCTAGTTTTGATCTCTCAATCTAAATCTAGCATTAAGAGCTAACCTATGTGAAGGATCTAACAAGGATCAACCTAATTCATCATCATCTAACCATCAAGACAATCAACAAATGATGCTAATTCACACAATCTATGCTATTCCTTAGGTTAAGTTCACTAATTATGACTAATCCTCTCTCAAAGCACTAATCACTTTGCTAATCACTAAATCAAGATCAAATTCTCATTTGTGATGAAATGATTAGCAAGCATTAAGATCAATATTCAAATCAACCAATAAACACCTTAAGCAACTACTCTCATAGGTTAAGAATGTTTATCTCTTTTCTAAGTTCTTTGAGGAATTTCATCAAACACCTTGTGGGTGTGAAATTCCCAAAGATCTAGATTGACTCTCTCAAGCCCAATCTAGCATTAAGATCACTTAGAAAGAAAGGAAAGCAAT
Organism: Eutrema heterophyllum; assembly: GCA_002933915.1. Classification (NCBI taxonomy): domain Eukaryota; kingdom Viridiplantae; phylum Streptophyta; class Magnoliopsida; order Brassicales; family Brassicaceae; genus Eutrema; species Eutrema heterophyllum. The sequence goes on from PKMM01020352.1 coordinate 94,566, forward strand.
GATTTAGAATCTAAGCATCACAAATCAATCATCAACCCATAAAAATCAAGCAAACCAAAATCCAACAAAAACCCTAAAGTCTAAACATGAAGAACAAAAGAGAAAAAGACATAAAGATAAAGAAATTGCATAAATAAAAGATAGAGTTGAAGAAATCTTCTCTAGAGTGGCATTTGTTATGAAGAGCAATCAAAATCCCTCCAAAAGAGAGTTTGGGTCGTGCCCAACCCTTGGGAGAAGAAGACTTAGCTACAAAATTAGGTTTCAAGAGTATTTATAGAAAAATGGGCGAACCGGGTCAACCCGGAACAAACCGGGTATTGACCCGGTTGAAATGGGTCAAATCTGGTCTTGAGTGGTCTCATACCGACCTGTTGCACCGGTCTGTGGTGATCGGTGTTGCTGCTGGGTTTCAACTCCGGGCGGAATTCGTTTGGGCGGCAGACAGACATGTCTTTGCTAAATATGATGTATCTTTTGAACCACAGCTCCAAACGACATGAAACTACCTCCAGATGACAGCCAACTCAATTATCTAGAACTTCTATGAAGACCTCCAAAGCTAAATCTGATTGGAGACCCTTCGTTCGGGCCGATCTTTCAGACCCATCGAGTGAGCTCGGCTGGTAAGTGCTACACCGTTTTGTTGCACCGGTTTGTGGTGATCGGTGCTTAGCCTCTGGCTTCACACCGGTTTGTTGCACCGGTCTGTGGGGAAGTCCTGGGTCGGTGCTTAGCTTCTGGTCCCATACCGGTTTGTTGCACCGGCCGGTGGTAAGCGGTGTAGACGTGTGGCTCGGCTAGGAAGATACGGCTCCAGTAAAACTGTCGTAACTCTCCAACCACGTATCCAAATCGCCTGATTCGACTTCTCCCGGACAGCTAAGGCACTCCTCTACATCGTTTATGAAGGTTGTCAAGTCTGATTCAGATCGGAGGAGCTTCGTCCAAACACATCTTTCCGGCGTCTCGGATGAGCTTTGCACTTCACTTAAGTCCCAATCTCCAAATTTGTCCAATTGCCTCCACTTACCTAGGAAATACTCCAAAACATGCAAAAAATTCCTAGGACCTAATGCAACATCCTAAACTCTAAATGAGATCTAAATGCAAAACAAAACCATGATTATGCATGCAAATGACACAAAGCTCTAAGTAAAATGTATGCTAGAACATGTAAAATATGAAGATATCAACCGCTTGGGAGGTGGCCGGTACAGTCCTTTCTTGTGTGCATGCCGCATGGGACTGGAATGGTACAGGATGGAGTGTTGGGTCGGTATAGCCCACTGCCTCAATACCGTCAAGACTGTGCCGGATGGAATATGACTGGTACTGGTCACTGTTGCCATACCGTTCCAATGGTACCGTTCGGATCTTGGTCGGCGTTGGTCGATAGCTTAGTGGAAGAAGCCTTCATTGGGTAGTAAACTTTGTCATTCACATTCATGAGCACCACCTTTTGGTTTTTGAAATCCATGCTTGCACCGGTCGTATTGAGGAATGGAGTTCCAAGAAGGAGAGGGAGCTTTTTGGTTTGTCCCATCTCCATGACAATGAAGTCCGTTGGTACAAGACACTCTCCAATCTTGAGGGGATAGTCTTCAACAAGGCCAAGTAGTTTCCTTGAGGAAGAATCTCCAAATGTGATGGTGCAGGGGTAATCGTCCATACTCTTAATCCCAAGACTCTTTACCATCTCAAAAGACATGACGTTCACACTTGAACCTGAGTCACACAAAGCATCATCTATCTTTAACTCTCCAAGAGAGCAAGAGATGGAGAATTTACCGGGATTTCCAAGCTTGGGGATAGACTTAGGCTCAACCCTAGTTATGCTTGGTGAATCAAAGACCGCCATGTCTTTGAGAAAATTCTCAACCTCCATTTGCTTAGAGATCACATGCTCTTCATGCATGCTTTTACCATATCCCTCAACAAAAACCACATCATCTTCATTCCCAAGGGTCACCTCCCCACCTTGTTTCTCATTGTCTTCGTTGAGATTTGAGGGAACCTTTCTAGCATCGACCTTAGTACCGTAGAGAAGGTTAGAGATCTCTTCAATTGCCCTTTCATGCTCATTAATTGTCTTCAATACCACGACTTGTTGCTCAATCTTATCCTTGCTAGCAACCACCAAATCGTCATATTGGGAGCCATGGAGAAATTTCTCAATCTTAATTAGAAACTCTTCATTCTCTTAAATGAAATGCTCCTCCCTTGAAGAGATAGCATTACAATACTCCTTTTGGTTTTCATCGACTTTCCCTTTGAGCTCCATGGGTTTATTAGAGAGGGAGCTTCCTTTAGTACCTTGCTTCTCAAAATGTTATATCTAGGAAGCCATGGTTGCAAGCTTTGAGTTGAGATCTTGGTATGAGCAATCTAACCTTGTTGTAGTGTCGGCTTGCCCCTTGAGTAGTTGTTGAAACATCCCATTAAGGTCAAAGTCTTGTGGCTTTGAGTTGTTTCCTTGAGCTTGTTGAAAACCAGGTGAAGGCATGAAAAGAGCTTTGTTTTGGTAGCCTCCTTGGTTCCCTTGAAACTGATTTTGAGGAACAAAGTTTTGTTGTTGATTGTTGTTGAATTTCCTTTGATAGCCACCATGATTCCCAACGTAATGCACTTCCTCTTGATTACTCAAATCTACCATTTGTTCTTGGAACCCTTGATTTGCTTCAAAATCACCAACAAAGTGAACCGGCTTTTGAGAGGCATGGAGAAGCTTGTCAATCATAGTGGATTGCTTATCCAACTTATCATTTAGAGCTTTCATCTAGCGTGGATCTCAAAGTTGTTGTTCACAACCGGAGGTGCTTGAATTCCTTGGCGGTTGACATAAGCATTGGTCGCGTCACCCGCTCCAACAATGTTTTGATATGTGCTTGGTCTGTGCCAGATGGATTTGGGATGGTACAGTGCCTGTCTTCGGACGGCATTTGCTCCTGTCCCAATACCGTGTGGAGTGTACCGGTTGGATGTGGGTCGGCATGGTCTTTGAGGATGCGTGCCGGATGGAGTGTACCGCTTGGGAGGTGGCCGGTACAGTCCTTCCTTGTGTGCATGCCGCATGGGACTAGAACGGTACAGGATGGAGTGTTGGGTCGGTATAGTCCACTGCCTCAATACCGTCCAGACTGTGCCGGATGGAATATGACCGGTACTGGTCACTATTACCATACCGTTCCAATGGTACCGGTCGGATCTTGGTCGGTGTTTGTCGATAGTCTCGCGGCCAGTCTGACATACCCTTAGTAAAACCGCCTTATCTTCTGTACCACGTATACGAATGACCTCAAACCACCTTCAGTCGACAGATAACTCAATCGGCTACAACTTTCATGGAGAACATTGAAGCTGAATCAGATCGGAAACCCTTCGTCCGGTCAGATCTTTCAGATACCTCGGGTGGACTCTTCCTTCTCTTTTGCTCCATCACTCCAATCATCCCAAAATGTCTCCAAGCACCTAGAAAACACTCCAATTGATGCAAGACTCATTAGGATCTAATGCAAACTAGCTAGACTCTAATTTGGACCAAAACACTAAGGAAAACAATGAATATGCATGCATGTGACTCAAAACACTAAGTAAAATGCATGCTAAAACAAGTAAAATATGAGATTACCAAGGAGTGGTGAAACAAGGGCTGCCCACGACTGGAAGAGACGCGACCGCGGTGGAGGGAGGCTCGGCCGCGACTGGAAGCTCTGCAGCCACGGTGGAGGTGCTTTGGGTGAGGATGCTCGGATCGCCTTGCTCCTCGTCTCCAATGTTTTTTTCTGGTCAAGAGAGTCCTCTGGCTTCTCTTCTAGGTCAGGATTGAGAATTTCAAGTGTAGTATTATGCTCCTTATGATCTTTGGAAATCTTTTCTACCTTTTCTTCTACTTCATCAAAAGCGTAGATAAGTCGATCTAGTGTTAGATCGAGTTCTCTTGATTTGTCTTTGACTTCTCCTACTCCCTCTCATAGTTCTAGGGTGTTGTCGTAGGCTTTGTTTCTGTCTTCATTGATAGAGTCGTCCATATCCTGGAGCTTGTAGTTCAAGGTGCGTATTCCACCTTTAGCTTGGCGAATATTGAACTTTTGCTTTGCTTGTTCCTCTTCAACGATTTCCATCCTTTCGGTCATTGTTGCAGCATCTTTAAGAGTCTACTTTGACGTGGTCAGCAAGATCATCGAATTTGTTAGTGAATTCGGCAGAGAATTCATCTATCGTCTTATGCAAGGCAACTTCACAAATGGCTTGACAGTCAATGTATTTGTGGAGCAATGCTTCGAGTCTCTCCAGACGGATGCTGATTTCCGAGTAGTCTTCATGTTGGTTCAAGATTTGATGAGGAAGACGGAAAGAGTGTGGTCAAGAGTTGACCATCGAAGAGGCAAAAGAATGGTTTCGGTAATAAGAATGCTCGTAGCATCCTCGGGAATAGTTGGTCGGTGCCGGTTTCCGATCCATGTAGTACGAATCATGGTAGTAGTGTGAATCGTAAGAGTGGTGAGCAGCATATGGGTCGTAGTAACCCTCCTTGAAGTCGTGATCTCGCTCCATAGGCGGATCCATGTTTCAGAGACCTGAAACGAAGAAAAGCAAAACCAAAAATTAAAGAGAACAAAAAGTGCCTTAGATTTGATTTACTAACCTCCAAGATTTGGTAGGACTAGATTGATTGGACTCCCTGACAACACCACCAAAAACTTGATGCTGCTAGGGTTTATCGTTGCGTCAGGTAATAAAATTTATAACCCTAGGTGTGTGCAAGTGTAGAGCAGTGCGATGTAGTACTTAGGGTATCGATCCACAAGGAATCCTCGTTTCCTGCAAAAATTTTGGATGGAAGTCTTAAACGAAAAAGGGTTTTTTATGGATTTTTTTTGGTGTCACGAATTGTAAAGTATGCAAAAGAGAAAAGGAAAAATCGGTTGTAAGCAATAATAAACGAATGTTGGGTCGACATGGATATCTCTGGGGAATGTTCAATTCAAAGCACGGTAACAAACTCCACAAACTTGAACACGGAATTTTATATAGCATACTGTCGTAGAACTATACACCTATTACCTATCTACGCGACTAGTCATCTTTCGTTGCTAGCCGTGCATGAGATAATGCAAGACATACAAGTTCATTAACGTTCACAATACTTTATAAGTATGCTTTGATATCTTGTATCGAAATTGCTCCCTAAAGATTAGTTCCGATATTTAGATTCAACACTTTCATGGTTCTAATATACCAAGGCACTACCAAAAACAAGAGTTATTGTGACGAACTTTTGAGACATAAATTATTCGTCACAAATTTGTGACATATCAGAGACGATATTGTGACCTAATTTTTATGTCACAAATTAGTAGTTGTTTTGTCACAATATCGTGACGGTCTAATTCGTAGCCAATTTTTGTAACAAATAGTGACATAAATGTGACGAAAATATATGTCGTAACAACCGTGACATAATTGTGACCACATTTATCGTAGAAATTTATGACAAATTTGTAACAAAACGGTAAGTCTCGATTTGTGACAACAGAGGGACTAATTGTCGGTCACTAATTAGTACGATTAGATGATAAAAACAATCGTTGTAAATTATGACTGAAAATATGTAGCAAGTAGTAGCAAGTACTTTGGTGTTTTTGACCGGGTTACTAAAATTTTATTGAGTTATAACTTTTTATGAATAACTACAAATATTAGTCACAATCCATAGCAAAAGAAAAAAAATTATCTTTATACGAAATATAGTACTTAACTTTTTTAGAATTTTCTCTATTATATTCTCTTCCGATAGCAACTTGTTTTCTTAATAGATAAAGATTAGTTTTATGTCAAAAAACAGAGAAAAAAGGAATTTTCGTGATTTCCTTTTTTTATTAATATATGTTTTATGTATCTTTTTCTTTTGTAAAGAAATTAAGAGATCAACAGAATATATAGCAAACGACAAAGAGAGCTTTGCTTTTGATAAATCAAAATCAATTTTGTTCCTAACGTTGATTCGGTAGTTTGTTCACGTTTAATTTTGGTGAGCCGTCATACAATTTTATTTCTCTATTGATTTGGTGTTCCTAAAGTTGATTTTTACGCTTCTGGTTGCTTCTTAATTAGGCCGTGATTATTCTTTTGGTTGATGTCTTCTTCTTCGTCGATGTAGAGTCAAAGAGAAGACGCGGGGTATTCAGAAATTTGTTAAAATAATCGTTTGTCCACGGGAGGTAAGGGGCATGTCATGTGCACAATTTTTTTCTTTCTTCTAAAGTATGTTAATTTTAGTAATCTTACGTTGTTTTAGTTTATTTTATTTTTAGATATTTTAGATTATCTTAATGTCGTCGAATAACGATATCAAAGTTATAAGACATTGGATGTATGAAAGGATCGATCATACCATTGATCAAGTTTCAGAAGAATTTTGTAAAGGATTGGAGAACTTTATGGAATTTGCAAAGAATTAACCACTATTTCTTGAGACTGAAAAACTCTTTTGTCCATGTTTTAAGTGCGAGAACGGAAAAAGATTACAAGAGGACGTCGTGTTGAAACATTTATATAACAGGGGTTTTATGCCTAATTATTGGGTTTGGATTTTTCATGGAGAAGATTACGATATTCTAAACAATGATTCTGAGGTTGTCAACGATTTTATAAACGCCGGGGAAGATGTTTTTGGGTCTGAGTCTCATACAGAGCCAGTGAACCCTTATGTGGAGATGGTTTCAGATGCATTTGGTGATACAGAGTCAAATTTTGGTCAAAATATAGAAGAAGAGCCTAATGCTGAGGAAAAAAAGTTTTATGATATTTTGGATGCTGCAAAACGTCCAGTTTATGATGGATGTAAAGAAGGTCTTTCACAACTCTCTTTAGCAGCTCGACTCATGAGTTTGAAGACAGATAATAACTTGTCTCAAAATTGTATGGACTCGATTGCTCAGTTGATACAAGATTACTTGCCACAAGGTAATAACTCAATGAATTCTTACTATGATATAAAGAAGCTTATGCGTTCATTGGGTTTACCTTATCACAAAATTGACGTTTGTCAAGATAATTGCATGATATTTTGGAAAGAAGCTGCAAATGAGGAGAGTTACAAATTTTGCAAAAAAAATAGATTTCAGCCTACTCAGAAGCCTGGGCAGAAAAAAGTTGCATATCGCCAAATGTTTTATTTGCCGATAGCCGATAGACTGAAAAGACTATATCAGTCTGACAAAACTGCAAAAGATATGAGATGGCATGCATAACACTTAAGGACAACTGGAGAAATGTGTCATCCCTCAGATAGAGAAGCATGGAAATATTTTAACGAGGCATTCCTTAATTTTGCTACTAAGACAAGAAACGTTTACCTTGGGTTATGTACAGACGGTTTCAATCCGTTTGGTATGTCAGGACATAACTATTCATTATGGCCCGTTATCTTGACTCCGTATAATTTGCCACCAGAGATGTGCATGAAACAAGAGTTCATGTTTCTAACAATTCTAGTTCCTGGTCCAAATCATCCTAAGAGAAGTCTTGATATTTTTCTTCAACCATTGATAGAAGAATTGAAGGATTTGTGGATTAACGGCGTTTATGCATATGATATTTCTACCAAGCAGAATTTTCTCTTACGAGTTGCAATTATGTGGACAATAAGTGACTTTCCTGCTTAATTATGGTATGCTTTCTGGATGGACAACTCATGGGCGGTTGGCATGTCCTTATTGTATGGATCAAACTGATGTGTTTCAGTTAAAACATGGTAGAAAAACAAGTTGGTTTGATTGTCATCGGTGTTTTCTAGCGACAGATCACAGCTATCGGCGGAACAGGATGAATTTCAAAAGAGGAAGGGTTGTGAACGATAGTCCACCTCGAGTATTGACAGGCGATAAACTTGTAAGAGAAGTCGATTTTTTGCCAAAAATTATTGATTGTGGAGGAAACCATGGAAGATTACGAGGATACGGTGACACTCACAATTGGCATAAGCATAACATTTTTTGGGAGCTACCTTATTGGAAAGATCATAAACTCCGACACAATCTTGATGTGATGCACATTGAAAAAAACTTTTTCGATAATATCATCAATACTTTACTGAATGTGCAGGGGAAGAAAAAAGATATCGTTAGATCACGACTTGATTTGGAAGAGTATTGTAATCGTAAAGAGTTACATTTAACAACTGATGGAAAGGCACCAATCCCGATTTTCAGACTACAAGGTGATGCAAAAACAACTTTTCTACAATGGCTCAAAAAAGATGTTGAGTTTTCTGATGGATATGCATCAAGTTTATCTAAGTGTGTCGATATTTCGGGAGGAAAATTAACAGGAATGAAAAGTCATGACTGTCATGTTATGATGCAACATTGATATATCATGGTTTTTACCCGTTTTTAACCATGATATAGGTCTTATTTCTACAGTCATTCTAGTATTTTTCGAGTCTTTTCAGGTTTTATGTGACTTTGGGAGAAAATAGTCGTTTTGGGTGAAAATGAGCATATGAAGATGCAGAATCATGCAGAGACGTCAGAAGTTTGGCATTCGTTGAAGAGCTTCCCACCGATGGATTGAGATCAAAGTTTAATACAAGACAGATCAATGGATTAGCTTTCATTTGGAAGTGGTTTGAGGCCATTCCAACGGTGCGATCAAAAGTTATGCCAGTTTTCGTGAAGACAGTCCAGTCTGGCGAGCAGAAGAAGCATGGTATCGGTCGATACCGACTGCAGGAAAACCGGAAACGCGACTTCTTACAAGTCTGAGAGTTTGCACCTTGGTCCAGAAGTCTTTAATTATTACAAGAAGCCCCAGAACGTGTTTTAGCATTATAATTAGGTTTTTCAGCCACTTTTGTGGGCTAAGCTTTATTTTACTCTGGTGTGTTTGTGAGAGAGCTCTCTGAGGGAGACAAGTCTGAAACTCTGTTCATCCGAGAGAAGATTTCGAACCCTTGTTTACTCTCATGTTATTTATTTATTTCAGAGATTTATTCAATCATGTTTATTGTTTCAATCTCCATGTCTGAGTAGATCTCCTGTTAGGTTTAGGGTTCTCAATAAAAGATCTCTTTGAATGTTAGGTTAATTAGTTGGTTAGGGTTCATAATCTGAATTAGTTCTTCACCATAGGTTGTTCTCAAAGCTAACTCTAGGTTGACGAATCTGGAACTTAGATCTTAGGTTAATCGATTAGGCACGACAGTGCAATTGACAATCTGACAGAACTTAGGGTGAGCAAAATAGCTATCCGCAAAGAGATTTGGTTTAGTTGTTTTGTGAACATATCAAACCTGAACTTTAATGCTGGTTTAGATCTTTAGGATTTGCAAAGAGATTTGGGATTCTGGGATTTAGACTTAGATAATTCTCGCAACGACAGTTGGTTAATTATAGTTTAGTGATTTGAGTTCAAGAACCGTGCATAACCTGAACCCTGACCAGTTGGTTAATCTGCATTCTCTGATTTCCTGAGATATACCCTGAACCTATCTTTCCTCCATTGAATTACAACTCTTTTAATTTCGTTTATTGCTTTATGTTAAATTGAATCGCTTAGCGTAATTCGAATCTAATTGGTCTATTGGGTGATTTCTTGAGTCTCTGTGGTTCGACCCCTAATGTACTGCAACTATAGCTGTTAGTACTTTAGGGTATTACATTTTGAGCATATCAAAATTTGGCGCCGTTGCCGGGGACTCTAAATTCGCCATTAGATTTTAGCTTAGAATTTCGACTAAGTTCGTCGGTATCGATCGATACCCAAATGGTGTCGGTCGATACTCGTCGTATTTTTTTTTTTTTTTGTTACTTACGTGTTTTGACTTTTGTGTTTCAGGTGTATGGCTCATCGCGAAACCAGAAGAAACAAGAGCACTCAGCTAGTTAATCTTTCCAACGAGGAACTAGCACTTTTGGAACGCACAAACAAGAGAGCAAAGACGCCAGCAGAGATGAACAATCCAATGGTTTTGGTTTGTGACGATGCTGGAGCTTTGAGAGACCAAGAGGGTCAATTGTGCAATGAGAGGGGACAACGACTTGATGGAGATGGAAACATCATTGTTCCTCCAACTGTTGTGAATGTTGGGAATGATGTGGTTGATCGTGGTAGGACAATTGGAGAGTATAACAGGCCTGATCAGTTCTATGCCAATCGATCAGCGATTCGCCCTCCTGCTTTTCAGAGGAATGACTTTGAGCTGAAACCTGCATACTTCACTCTTGTGGGTCAGCATCCTTTTCATGGTCTTTCTCATGAGCACCCCATGGATCATATGGAGAGTTTTGAGGACTTGGTCACTAGCATCAAGTACAATGGAATGTCCAATGAATAACTCTTCTGTAAGCTCTTCCCATACTCTCTTGGTAGAGATGTAGCTTATTGGCTTAAGTAGTTGCCGCCTGGATCACTGACCACCTGGGAGGAGACTAAGAATGTCTTCTTGAACAATTACTATGATGATGCAAGATCCGAGGAGCTTAGGAATAAGATCTCTCAATTTTCTCAAGGAGCGACTGAGACATTTAAGGCTGCTTGGATCAGATTCAGATCATATCAGAGAGATTGTCCACATCACGGGTTCACTAAGGTTCAATTGCTGGGTATCTTCTTCAGAGGGATTGACTAGAGATACCAGATGGCTTTGGATGCTGCGAGTAATGGGAATTTCAACACCAGGTATCCTGACGATGCTTATGTGCTTATTGAGAACTTGGCGTCTAGCAATAGCACCAAGAATGCAGACTTTGAGCGGAAGAAGCAGGCTGAGAATTTGGATGGATCGCAGATTGCTTAGGTTCAAGCCAAGCTGGATTCAGTGCACAATCTTTTGATGGGAAAGACAAAGAAGGCTGTTCATTTTGCTGATGAGGATGAAGTGGAAGATGTTAACTACATAGGTGGTGCTAGTTTTCAAAGTCAGAGATATCAATACCAGCAAAACAACAACCGAAACTTCACCAACAATTACCAGCCTATTCCTCCCAAATCTCCAGAGAACAAGGTTGAATCCATGCTTGAACAGATTCTTGAGGGACAGCAGAAGATGACAGTGGACTTCAATGGGAAGATGGATGCTATGTACACAGACCTAAATGGAAAGATTGAAGCTCTTAGCATTCATCAGAAGAGGCTAGAAACTCAGGTCGCTCAGACTGCAGCAGCTGTGAAGAGGCAAGAAGGTTTTCTTCCAGGGAAAACAGTGAATCCAAGGGAATACGTCAATGCAATCACCTTAAGAAGTGATGAAAAGGTCGATCCAGGACTGAAAATTGGCCTACCTGCAAAGAATCTCGTCGATCTTGCTGAAGATGACGACGATGAGGCTCCCGAAATCGCCCCAGTATCGATCGATACCACCCATCATCGGTCGATACCCGTCTAAGGATCTGCCAAGGATGTTTCGAAGCAACAAGCATCGATCGACACCCCCTCCCCAAGTATCGACCGATACAGAGACCGAGATCGAGAAGTCTTGTGTCGATCGACACCAATCTGGCATTGGTCGACACCCCTCGCAGATTGAGCCAGAAACTGTGACAACACCCAAGATTGTCAAGGATAGGGTTTATAAACCTAAGGTGCCATATCCTAAACCACCTAGACATCTCAGAGATCCCATTACTGCAGAGAAGTTGCTCGGTTTTGAGAAGATGGTAAGGAGGACTCCCCATACATTGTCTTTTGAAGAAGCTTTGAATACCGCCCTTTGCTTAGTCACTTCCGAGATTGCAGAGAAACTCTAGAGGAGGTCCAGGCATTCTTCATCAAGGCAAGAAGCACACCACCACCAATGAAGCAGTTGACTAAGAGAGAAGACCCATGAAAATTTTCGGTTCCATGCTCTATCTCTGGAGTTGAATTCAAAGAATCTCTCGTTGATTCAGGGTCTAGCGTCAATGTCATATCAAGGGCAGTTGCAGAGAGATTGGGAATTGCTGATATAAGATCTCCTAAGATGTCTCTCACATTTGCGAACTCTTCCACCTCAGTTCCATACGGTACAATCCCTGATTTGCTGGTTAAAGTAGGAGATTGTCTGGTTCCTACTGATTTTCAGGTTGTGGAGATGAGTGCAAGATCTAGTACGCCTTTGATATTTGGAAGACCGTTCATGGCTACAGTTGGTGCAGTTATAGACACACCCAGTAAGAGAATCTCATTCTTATACATTGACAAGGAGATCTCCTATAAAGCCATCCCTTCTGGAAGAGCTCCCAAACATATCTCTTGCATCACCGTTGTTACAAGAGAGACATTGATGGTTGATCTTTTGGAAGAGCCTTATGATGAGCCAACTGTCATAGACGTTTTAGATGGTCATTCTATCATCATGAAGAGAGACATCACAATGGCTAAGGCAAAGAAGAAAGTGAAGAGCAAAAGAGTCAAGGGTGATGCCTATATGACTTTAATACCTCAGAAGTGTGATGGAGATTCGATTGAGTATAAGGTGAAGTGCAAAGGAACCTCAAAACCATTCTCTAAGGCTAGAGTTATTCTTACTTCGGAGCTGAAAGAGAAAGGAAAGGATGTTGTGGAGGGTATGTTGAGCAGAACTCTGAAGTTGGAGGTGTCTAGTTGTAGAACTTGCCTGGGCGTAAGTTCTCAATTTTCTCCTAACTGATCACCTGAGCCAAGGTCAAGCTAGTGACGTAAAACAAGCGCTTGGTGGGAGGCAACCCACTGGTGAGTCTGTATATAAGTCTTTTATTTTTGTCATTTTTTTTTTTTTTTTTTCGTTTTTGTGTCTTGTGTCTTTGTGTGAATCATATGAACATGTGCTGTGTCGACCGAGACCATTCTGGTATTGATCGACACAAGGAGGAGTAGAGATTGCATCGACCCATGATCCGAGTATCGATCGATACCAGTAATGGTATCGGTCGATACCCCACACGCAGGTAAGTTTCCTTTTCGAACCCTTGGGTTTTCTCTTTCTCTCCACAGCCTCCATCGATTCCACTCAGTTCTTTTGGTTTCTTTTACCAACTCTAGGCTAAATAACACTGGGGACAGTGTTGTTCAAGTCTGGGGGAGGTAGTTGCTGACATTGTGTTTGGTTTTCTTAGAGTCAGTCGTTTTTGAGTCAAATGTGGTTTTATTGAGTCAAAACTTGTTGGAGATGATGGTCTTTTTCTTAAATCTATTGTTCTGAATTTACTTCTAAGTGACCATTGTTACAGAATCAGTTCTAGATCGGACTAATGAAAAATCCAAAGGCTGACCAGTTAACTAGAAGACACCCATGTTTCCAGCAGAGTTCATTCGAGCCTAAGCCAAATTTTTGCACTTCATCGATGTGGTTGATGTCCATAGAGCTTGATTCCTCATTCATATCTAACAAAGGAACCCATGTGTAGAAAATAATGGTATTCCCCTCCCTTGTAATAAGTTAATAAATAAGAGCATAAAAAGATGAAATGATTTTCTTCTGAGTAGAGGACTAGGAAAATTTCCAGCGATCCCATTATTCTACTTGTGAAGGAATGATCACACAAAGGTTGGAAGCGAGGTTAGGAAAATTTCACGTGATACCACTATTCGCCTACGCCTTTGATACATATAGAGGGAAGAACCGGGGATTCGGTGGCAAACACCATCAATACTCGCGTTTCAGATCTTAATGTGTATATGCGGATCTAAAAAAAAGAACATGATAAGAAACAAGTCTGGGGGAGAGGAAACAATACCAAAAAGTGTGAAACTTGGGTGGTTCTTTTGTCATGATATTGTATGGGAAAGAGTCTAGAAGGTTCTTGGCATTGACTACAGCGATGAAACTGGCGATGAAGGTTTGGATGGATAATGCTGCGAAATAATGTGTGTAGTCTGGGGAGCTGCGAATATCTACGGAGAAGTACATGGTGGTCTTATTTTGGAATTGGTTAGGTAACATATGAGCGCTAAGTTGAAGGGTCATTGCAATGTTTCAAGAACAGGTGAGTCTCCGTGTTTTCAAACCTCTTTCTCTTGTTTAGCTTTATGTTTGCTTGAGGGCAAGCAAAGGCTAAGTCTGAGGGAGTTGATATATCATGGTTTTTACCCGTTTTTAACCATGATATAAGTCTTATTTATAGAGTCATTCTAGTATTTTTGGAGTCTTTTTGAGTCTTTTCAGCTTTTAGGTGACTTTGGGAGAAAGGAGCCGTTTTGGGTGAAAATGAGCATATGAAGATGCATAATCATGCAGAGACGTCAGAAGTTTGGCATTCGTTGAAGAACTTCCCACCGATGTATTGAGCTCAAATTTTGATACAAGACAGATCAATGGATTAGCTTTCATTTGGAAGTGATTTGAGGCCATTCCAACGGTGCGATCAAAAGTTATGCCAGTTTTCGTGAAGACAGTCCAGTCTGGCGAGCAGAAAAAGCATGGTGTCGGTCGATACCGACTGCAGGAAAACAGGAAACGCGACTTTTTACAAGTCTGGAGAGTTTGCACCTTGGTCCATAAGTCTTTAATTATTACAAGAAGCCTCAGAACGTGTTTTAGCATTATAATTAGATTTTTCAGCCACTTTTGTGGGCTAAGTTTTATTTTACTCTGGTGTTTGTGAGAGAGCTCTCTGAGGGAGACAAGTCTGAAACTCTGTTCATCCGAGAGAAAATTTCGAACCCTTGTTTACTCTCATGTTATTTATTTATTTCAGAGATTTATTCAATCATGTTTATTGTTTCAATCTCCATGTCTGAGTAGATCTCCTGTTAGGTTTAGGGTTCTCAATAAAAGATCTCTTTGAATGTTAGGTTAATTAGTTGGTTAGGGTTCATAATCTGAATTAGTTCTTCACCATAGGTTGTTCTCAAAGGTAACTCTAGGTTGACGAATCTGGAACTTAGATCTTAGGTTAATCGATTAGGCACGACAGTGCAATTGATAATCAGACAGAACTTAGGGTGAGCAAAATAGCTATCCGCAAAGAGATTTAGTTTAGTTGTTTTGTGAACATATCAAACCTGAACTTTAATGCTGGTTTAGATCTTTAGGATTTGCAAAGAGATTTGGGATTCTGGGATTTAGACTTAGATAATTCTCGCAACGACAGTTGGTTAATTATAGTTTAGTGATTTGAGTTCAAGAACCGTGCATAACCTGAACCCTGACTAGTTGGTTAATCCACATTCTCTGATTTCCTGAGAAAT
Source organism: Eutrema heterophyllum (assembly GCA_002933915.1). NCBI lineage: Eukaryota > Viridiplantae > Streptophyta > Magnoliopsida > Brassicales > Brassicaceae > Eutrema > Eutrema heterophyllum. Next base: position 109,719 of record PKMM01020352.1, read on the forward strand.
ACCCTGAACCTATCTTTCCTCCATTGAATTACAACTCTTTTAATTTCGTTTATTGCTTTCTGTTAAATTGAATCGCTTAGCGTAATTCGAATCTAATTGGTCTATTGGGTGATTTCTTGAGTCTATGTGGTTCGACCCCTAATATACTAGAACTACAGCTGTTAGTACTCTAGGGTATTACATTTTAAGCTTATCAAACGTCTACTTCCTATTGCGTTTGCCGACCTTATGGAAAAATCTGTACACGAAGGACTATCTGGTAAGTCTATAACTATGAGCTTAATTTATTTTACTCCCTCCGCTTCTTTCTCTTTCTCTATGTTATTCTTTAGCTCAGAAAATTCTTAAAGATCATTGGTTTTTAAGTACGATCATAGCTCTGTGATATCTTGATTGCTAAACAAAATTACTGTCAACACAAATTTGATATTGTAATGGTTTGGTTAATTTCTTGTACATTCCTCTAAGCTCTGTACGTAAAAGATATTTAAAGGTTGTTAGAGTTGGATCTTGGCTTTTAAATCTAAAGCACAAGGGCTTTAATTAATCTAGTTGTTTAAACTGTAGTGGGATTGAATAAACGTATATGGTTCTTGTTTTGGAGATCAATTGAGTTTCGCTACTGACAAAGAAACTGATTCTTTTGGATTTTGATCTTAGCTTAGTTTATGTTGAGGATTCTCAAACAAAGCATATGAAGTCGTTTTTTTTGGACAAGCCTCTGATATATATTTTTTTAGGCTTCGTCTTTACATTGATTTCTTATCTGGTTGTTCTTTTTTTTTTTAATATATATATATACGGTTATTGCTCTTCTTCTTTGATTTTTTCAAAATTACTTTTGATTTCAGTCCCTCTTTCTTTTAGACTCTAAATTGGCTTTTTCCTATAAGAAATGGTTCTCTAATTTGACCGATTCTTATGGCGATTTATGAGAAAAGTTCTAAAAGTAGATATGTTTAAATTAGTTATTGTTAATGTAATTCGATGACTGGATACCACTTTGCATTTTGAACTTGATGGAAATTAGTTTCTCAATGAGTCTTATATCGAACTTTATGTTTACATTTTTTTGTTAAAAACTTGTCGGTCTAATTATTCATATATTATATTTATACTTGTATATCCATGTTTAAAACTTAATATAAATTTAATTATCTAACTTTTTGTAGGTGTTAGCTTGTTTTTCCGTGATCTTTGGGCAAGAACCTTACATAAAGACAGTGTTACAGTATTGCATCAGAACATTTGTATGGTTCTTTGTAATTTGGAGAAAATATTTCCTCCGTCGTTTTTTGATGTTATGGAGCATTTGCCAATTCACTTGCCACATGAAGCTAGACTTGGAGGACCGGTGCAATTTAGATGGATGTATCCTTTTGAACGATACATGGGCCATCTTAAAAAAAAAGTGAAAAATAAGGCAAAGGTGGAAGGCTCGATTGTTGAGCAATACATCAATGAAGAAATTTCTACTTTTGGTACTTATTACTTTGAGCCACACATCAAGACAAAAAGCCGAACAGAAGAACGACACTATGATGGAGGTAATCATGGAGATACACACCAGTTTGGTGAAATTCCAGACAATTTTTCTCAACCAGGGAGGGGCAGCGGTGGAAAAAAGGAAATATGGCTTCAAGAGAAAGATTACCATATCACACATGCATATGTTCTACGAAACTGCGATCAATTAAGACCATTTGAAATGTACGTGAAATTGATATGCACATACTTTATTTTATATTTTTACAGAGTGAACATAAGATATTGTTTTGATTCTTTATGCGATTTTTATATAGGTTATTTAATGAGAACATGACTACTTCGAATCCTGGGATAAGTGATAACGAGATAACTGTGCTTAGAGAAATCAATTTGCAAGTTGGTTAAAAGAGCATGTAAGATTTTTTTTTTGTGATAAATCTTTGATAAGTTTATTTTATAACAAAAGTGGTGCATATATGTTGATGAAATTTAGGTGGAGAATACGTGGAAGCATAATTCATATCGCAAGTGGTTGCAAACGCTCGTCCATGGTCCAATGACAAAAGTTACTTGTTGGCCAATGTATTTTTGTCTCGGATATATATTTCACACATACGATCATGGGAAAGACAAAAAGAATGCCAATTACGGAGTTTGTGTCAAAGACACTACATCTTCTGTCTCGAGTGAAGAACCTGATTTCTATGGAGTATTGAGATAAATTTTTGAGCTTCATTATCCTGGACCAGTTCATCTAAAAGTTGTGATTTTCAAATGTGATTGGTATGATTCAACCATTGGAAAAGGTATACGAGTAAACAAGTCAAGGATTATCGATGTTAATGCAAGAAAACGTCATGGAAAATACGATCCTTTTATTTTGGCTTCACAAGCAGATGAAGTATGTTATGTTCTGTATCCGCGGGTTACTAATAAAAAGATCAACAATGGAAAGCGACGATCGTGATACAACCGAGAGGAAAATTTTATTCAACCAAAATTTGGATTTCACTGCAATGCAACATGAAGGGGGTGATCCAGTTATCTATTCTGATTCATTGCATGTGGAGACACTAACATATGGCCAATCAGAAGATCTTGATGATATAGAAGAAGTGGATGTTGGATCAGATGATGAAGATGGAAATCCTGATATCGAACTGACTGATGAAGATGAAGAGTCTGAATAATATTTATAATATTGTTATGTCGTTGTTTTTTGATTAAATTACCTTGGTTTAAGCTATTGGTCATATGGTTTTGGAATCCTTGATTTTATGTTCAATTGAATTGATTCGTTTGATTTTGTTTGGTGGAAGCTATATATAACAAAATTGATTTATCTATAAGATCGAATTTTGCAAGGAAGAACGTGACTGAAACTGATGGAAATTGATTTAATTAAATACTAAAATTTGTAGTTGAGTTTTAGCTTTGTTCTTTCTCTTGTCTTTCATTACGCATACTCTGTTTTTCGTTGTAAGGCTCTGTTTTACGCATATGTGTTTATTATCTCAATTGTAGATGAAATAAAAATATGGGCGCCACTTACGTTGTACGGCTCTATTATGACTCATCGCTCCTCTTAGCTCTTGGCACACAACACGTGGCTATCAAGCTTATGCACTTAGTGTCCTCACTTTTTGTTTGTGTTTTAAATTAGTTTTCTTATTAAGTCTTAGTCTTTAAGTTTACAAAATATTTTAGTTACTAGTCCAACCTTAGTCTGTTTGACGTTTATCATCTATATACTTGTAGTTTTGGTATGAGTTAGTCTACCAGTAGAATAAAGTCAATTTGTCAAAATCAAGTTCTTTGGTTGTTATATCATTCTTTCGACTTTTATTTTGATGAAGTTTTTAAATTATTTTGGTTGAACATTTGATCATACAGTTTTGGAATCTAAGCTTTTAAGAGGTACGATGGACTTATCATAATGGAAAAAATTAAAGGAGGAACGTGATTTGTAATCTATTTTTTGTCATGGAATTTTCATTTTCTTAGTACATTTAGTTACTTAATTTTATCCAAAAAGAACAAATATTTTTGTATAAATCAAATATTTTCCCAAAAAGTTAGGGAACAGAGGCGGCAATCTCAAATTTTTTATTTAGCGCCTTAAATTTGCCAAAAACGCAGTAAAAAATTGAGAATTTGGGTTGCGACTAATTCTATTCTCTGAAACGTCACAAGCCCTAAAATTTACCCCAATATATAAATACTTTCATAACTCCCTATCAAAATTAACCCTAAAATACTCTGACGAGAAGAGTTTCTGTGTCTAACTTTTTCTCTCATCGGATCTATTGCGGTTTCAGGGTTTGTTTTTCATATACCTTAATCCCTTAGATTTCTGGGTTTTTATTTACATTAAAGCAATAAAATTTTCTAGGTTGGAAATCACTTGAAACTCTCTGTTACAATCTTTTATTGCTTTGAATCATTAGCTTGACCACTTCTAAATAGGTTGGATTTTACTGTGAGAGTTTTTCATTCTATTGTGTTTAATTATATTAATAGAATCTTGATGAATGTCGTTTTAGCTTTGCAAAAACCTTTAATACATGATGAATTGTATCATTGTTTTCTGATCAGTTTGTTTTCCCAACCTACTGGCTCCCAAGCTGTTGGTTCCCAAAGACCTGTTTCCCCTAGACATTTGGATTCAAACATTGTGAACTCTGAACCAATGGATGATAGGGAAGAAATTGCACATGTACGTGATATTCGAATTCTCCATCCATCTCGAAGGAATGGAGCTAAATGGTATTGTTTTTTTTTCAATATACTTTATAAGGGAACAATATATGGATGTAAATACTTTAATTATTTTCATATGCAACATGTTCAAAAACAATTATTTTCATATGCAACATGTTCAAAAACAATTATTTTCATATGCAACAGGTTCAAAAACAACACTGAAGTATCAACTTGTGTTCGAAAGATCATCGAAGGTTGTTTTAAAGGACCATGGTACAGCTGGAAAAGAGTGCCACCATTTTATAAAAATGCATGGTTTTCAACGTTTCTGGTGAGTTTTAATGTTGTATAGATATTAATTAGTTAACTGTTTTTGTACTTATATATTTGGTAATACGTATTGTAGACCAAGTTTGAGTGGGATGCCTCAATTAACAATCTAGTTAAAGACAACTTTGAAAAACTTGCTGCTACCCGCCTCAAAGGAATGGTTAGTCTTGCAAAGTCCAGTGGTGAAAAACCTGAATGGATTCTCTCTAATTACTGGAGAGTGATGTCATAGTACTGGAGAACACCCAAAGCCAAAGAAAAAAGTGAGAAAGCTCGTTCTTCTCGACTATCTACACGTAATGGTTTAGGTGCACATCGGCACAGAGCAGGCTCGCGTTCTTATGCCAAAGTCCAAGATGTTTTGGTAATGTTTATATATCTTTTACTTTTATAAACTTTGATGTTTCATTTTAAAATTTTTGATAGTTTTCTTTATTTTGTTTAATGTTTTGTTCGTAGGAAGCAAACAATGAAGACTCTTCTTTCATTGCTGTGATGAAAAAAACACACCAGAAATCCGACGGAACATATGTTGATGAAAGAGCCCGACGAATTGCTGAAACATTTGATGAATATGTTCAAGAACGCTTAACACAGATGGAATCTTCAAATGGAGAGGTTTTGACAGTTGACAGTCTGGCCCTAGCAGAGAAAAATGAAATCTATTCTAAGGTAAATCTTACGGTCTTGTACTTGTTGTGATTGTTAATTTGCTAACATTCATATATGAGTTGTATTCGCAAAGATCTTTTGTTTAATTGCTTCCAAATATTATTGATTGAAGTTGGGTTCATGTATTCGTGCTTTTTTGTAGATTGTTGTGCCATCAAAACATGGTCGTATATTTGGATTTGGATCACTCCAAAATGGTGCTTTCATGTCTTTGGAGGCTCAGTCGGTTCCCCTACAAGCTAATGAATAAGCAGAAATGTTAACTCGTCGAATGGAAGAGTTTGAAACTGAATTGCAAAAGAGTCGTGATGAGAATGCACTCTTCAAAAAACGACTTGAAGCAATGGAAGACTTCTGCTTCAACACAACCTCATGAATAGTTTGGTTGCTCATTCTATCTAATTGGCTTTTAGTTTGTTTTTTTAATGCTACTTAGTAGGGTGTTGCTTCATTTTCTATTTCTATTCTAGTTTAGTCTATCTTTATTAATGTTTCAGAACGAGATATTTTTATTTATTTTGATTGATTTATTTTGTATTTTTTCAGATTATTATTTTAAGTTATTATATTGTTTTTATGATTCTAAACTTTTTAATTAAACAAAGAAATCAGAATGATGATAAATGAATGGTTGTGACGGTAATTTAGTCAAAAAGCGTTACTACTTTAGTGAAATATTGTGACAAATTTTGTATGCCAAATTAGTATCAAGATAAGATGAAAATGTTACTATAATTTAGTGATAAATCGTGACAAATTTGAGATGAAAAATGAGTAGCTAATAAAGACAAATTTATGACGAAAATTTAGTAAAGAATTATGACAATTTTCAGATAAAAAATCAGTATCTAAGTGAGACAGATTTGTGACATAATTTTAGTAATAAAGCGTGACACGGTTGAGACTGTAAAATAGTCGCAAATTAAGACAAATTAGCGACGGTCTATCCGTCTTTAGTTGTGACGATTTGAGACCAAAATTTTGTCATATTAACAGACGGAATTAAGATGTTATGGTAGTCGTAAAGTACGACGATTTTATGACATTATTATTAGTTGGTAATTGTGACGGTTTTGTTACTGTTGTGCATCGTCACGGCTTGTGACAAAATAGTTACCATTTAAATTCGTCCCAGTCCTTGTGACGTTTTTGTTACCAAAATGGATTTGTGACGATCATATTGCAACAATTTGCAAATCGTCACATATACGTCACAATGTTTTTATTGTGACGGAATATTTGTTATTGTGATGGAAAATTTTGTCACAATATCATCATTTTCTTGTAGTGAGGATCAATTTCTAGTTCATGACGCTAGATCCATGCAGTAATAACAAATCTACAAGAAAGGGTTCGCTAATTATCTCATGAAATCCTTATCGAACATATCGATCCCCTTTGATGATCTCTTAAACCCAATTACTAATCTACTCGGACATAATGATGCAAGAGAAAATTGAGTTTTTAAATTGCATAATCAATAAAATCAGAAAGAAACAAAAGGGTTCAAGAGAAATCTCTATCTCCCTAAACAAAGAACAAAGAACAAAAGTAAAAGAGTTTGCTGCTAACTTGTTTCTAAGGGTGGCACACGAATTAGGGTTCTAAAAACATGTATTTATATGTCTTTTGCTCTTGTTTGGTCATCCTTAGGGTTTTCCCGATGATAGACTCGAACGGGTTTAAGACGGGCTTGCAAATGGGCTTCTCGAGAAGTTTATAGGTTGGCCGCGGGTGCGTGCTCTACATGAGTGGCCGGAGTGCTTGTGGCCGCAGTTGGGAGCTTCTGAGACTGCTTGACGAGACTTTTTGATCTTCATGTAACTTTTGATTGAATCGTTGGATCGTCCTCAAATCAAGTGAAAAGGAAATGTAGCTGGTCCTTCTTTGATGTCTCCAAAATTGGGCTAGATCAGACGGTGATAAGATCTTCTTTGATGGTTGAACTTCTGACGGTTTGACTGAGGGAAACCAGATTTATTAACCAATCCACCCTTGTGAACCCATGGACAAGATTAATCACACATTGGACGAGCCAATTCAACCGTGTACTCCAAAAACACTTTCGGAGTCGACTTAAGCCCCAACATAAGTCCACATGAGTATACTGACATAATTTCCACTGAGGGAAGCAAGTTTCATCGACCAAGTGGATATTTAAAGACTCATGGTCGAGGCAGTTTTCTAGTTGAACGTGCAGATTTGAAGATAGCTCATAACAAGCCATCCACAGACCTAATCGGACCCGAGGAGGATCTTGCTGAGGAATTCAACCAATTGAGCTTGAACCGGATGTCACCTAATGACCTTAATGGTATGCATGCTCTCTTGGCAAGACAAGGAGCTCAAGAAACCAAGAAAGACTTGAGAGGAGCTCTAGTTGCTTCTAGATCAAGTCACCGACCCGAGAGAGGCCAAAACGAGGAAGAGGAAAAGATGATGATTATACTGACTTTGAAGACACCCAAGAATACTTCTCAAGCAAGCTTCGAGTACAAAGTGTATCAAAACAAGAGGCATCTTCAAAGGCTTCACATGCATCATTTCGACCGTATACGCATCAATGTAAGTTGTTTACATTTTATACTATCCTTGTGATATTCTCATATTTTACTCGTTTTAGCATGCATTCTACTTAGCGTTTTGAGTCACATGCATGCATAATCATTGTTTTCCTTAGTGTTTTGGTCTAAATTAGAGTCTAGCTAGGTTTCATTAAGTCCTAGTGAGTCTTGCATCATTTGGAGTGTTTTATAGGTGCTTGGAGTCATTTTGGAGAAGTTTGGAGTTATGGAGCATAAGAGAAGGAAGGGGTCATCCG
>PKMM01020352.1:117767-218093 GCA_002933915.1 Eutrema heterophyllum
TAGATTAGGCTTGGGAAAGTTGATCTAGAGTTAAGGGCATTTCATGCACACAAGGTGTTTGATGAAATGCCCCAATGAATTAAATAAGAGGATTTTCATACTTAGCTCATTAGAGTGATTGTCTAAGGTGATTATTAGCTAATAGAACTTGAGTTTAATGCTTGCTAATTACTTATTTCAAAAATGAAAATTTGATCTTGATTTGGTAATTAGCGAAGTGATTAGTAGTACTCAGAGATTAGATTAATCTTGATTAGTGTTCTAGGCTTAAGGAAATGCTCTTTTGTGATTATGTGGACATCATTGATTAGCTTAAGATTCCCCCAATCAATTGTCTTACCCAATGATCCTCTTTTAATCATTGTTAATCGTTCTTAGTGCTTGTTGTTTGTTTAGTTTCTTGCTTTTAATTTTCATTTAGGATAATTAGAAACCAAAACCACTTGCGTGCTTAGCTTATAAAGTCTCTTGAATTCTTAGTGTGTTAACCTCATACTTCCTTGGTTCGATATCTCAAATACCACAACGACATGAGTGGGATTTGAGTAATTGATTAGCAAAAATTCTACTATCAGTATTAGTACTTCCAAATTTTGACAATACCTTTGAAGTTGAATGTGATGCATCAGGTATAGAAATTGGAGCTGTCTTAACTCAAGGAGGACGTCCCATAGCTTACTTCAGTGAAAAACTACATGGAGCTATTCTCAATTACCCGATATATGACAAAGAGCTCTATGCATTGGTGAGATCGTTGGAGACATGGCAGCACTACCTTTGGCCAAAGAGTTTGTAATTCACACCGACCATGAGACGTTGAAGCATTTGAGGGGACAAACCACACTCAAACGGAGGCACGCGAGATGGCTGGAGTTTATAGAGACGTTCCCTTACATCATCAAATACAAAAAGGGGAAAGACAACGTTGTAGCAGATGCACTCTCAAGGCGTTACACTCTCATCACCACTATGGAAGCTAAAGTTTTGGGCTTTGAGCATATCAAGGACCAGTATGAAGCGGATCCAGACTTTGGGGAGATTTATCAAGCAAGTGACAAGTCGGCTTTTGGCTCATTTCATCAGCATGAATGATTCTTATTCAGGGATAAGAGGCTGTGCATACCTCAAGTTTCAATGCGAGAGCTACTGATCCGAGAGTCACATGGAGGAGGCCTTATGGGTCACTTCGGAGTGGATAAAACGCTGAGCATACTGGTGGAGCATTTTTTTTCTGGCCGCATCTCAAGCAGGACGTGGAGCGGTTCTACTCCAAATGTGTTATTTGTCTAAGAGCCAAATCCATGTCACATCCACATGGTCTTTACATTCTTTTACCTATTCCTAACCTGCATGGGTAGATCTTTCTATGGATTTTGTTTTAGGCTTGCCCAAGATCAGGAACAAGGATTTGATATATGTGGTGGTTGATCGGTTCTCGAAGATGGCACACTTCATTCCTTGTTCTAAAACGAATGATGCCACTTAAACCGATGACTTGTTCTTCAAGGAAGTAGTACTCTTACATGGTTTGCCTCGTTCCATGGTATCAGATTGTGATGCAAAGTTCTTGAGCCATTTTTGGAGAATGTTGTGGAGAAAGCTTGGAACAAAGTTACTTTTCTCGACCACATGCCACCCCCAAACGGATGGTCAGACTGAGGTTGTAAACCGCACCCTCTCAACCCTTTTAAGGGCAAAGGTTGGTAAAAATTGAAAGAATTGGTTAGATTGTCTTCCCTTTATTGAGTCTGCTTATAACCGTGCTACCCACTCTGCGACCAAGTATTGTCCTTTTGAAGTTGCCTACGGGTTTAAGCCTCAACACCTTTAGATCTTTCGACATTGCCACCATTGGAGTATCCAAATCAAGACGGAGAAAGCAGGGTAGAACTGGTTCGGAAGCTACACCAAACGGTCAAGGAGAACATTGAAAAGAAGACAATGCAATGCAAGAAGCAAGCTAACAAATGACAAAAGGAGCTCACCATCGAACCAGGAGATTGGGTCTGGTTGCACATGAGACCGAAGAGATTTCCCGACAAACGGAAATCTAAGCTTGTGCCACGAGGAGATGGACCATTCAAAGTGCTGGAACGCATCAACAACAATGCCTACCGCCTAGAACTACCAGGTGAGTTTAACATATCATCTAGTTTCAACATTTCTGACTTAGCTATTTTCCATGCAGATGAACAAGTTCTGAAGTCAAAACCTTCTCAAGGGGGAGGGAATGATGAGGACACAAGCTCGGAGCAACTTAAAGACAACAAGATTCCCACCATGTACGAACCACCAAGAACCAGATCAGGCACAAAAACATGAGGGAAGAATTCAATGAAGCTGTTGAGACTTTAATGATGCAAGGAGATCAAGAAGACCTTGGCAAGATGATGAACACATTCAATATAACAAGCTATGCTCAAGAAAATCACGTGGACCGAGCCTTGGACAACATCAAGAAGGAGCCATCAAGCCAAAGAACAATTCAAGAGGAATGGCCCTTTTTAAAGACTAGTCTCGGCCCAACCTTACTCCTCATTTTGCAAGCCCCAAACGACATCACTTAGGGGAGAGGCTCGTGATCAGCAAGGAAGTGTGTGGCACTTTCCATATCAGGTATGAGTTTAAATTTGAATTTCAAATTAACAAGTTTCCTTGTTTCTTTTGCAGGTTTTTATTCTTTAATCCCTTTAGTTATTTTTCCTTTTAAATTGTCTTAGAACTCTCGTGTAATAGTTTCCATTTCTGTCTTTTTGTTTGCCCTAGAAGGCTTAGCCGACGAACCATCTTTACAAGGTTCCATATGCGGCTTGTAGTCACATACTTTTGCTTTGATATCAATAAAACGAGAGTTTCTTCTACTTACCTTGAGTTCTTTGAATCTTGTCCGGATTCCCCTTGATTCTGAGAGTTCGTGACTGTCATAGCCTCCACCACCGGTTGTGTGTGTGTGTCATTCAATACATCCAGTGTTCCCTCGATTCATCTCATCCCTTAGATCAAGCAAAGAGAGCCTTTAGTCCAGTTGCTCGATCCCCATCCTCTATCACCAACGATTCGCCCATCTGTCTAAGTAGAGAGTGCCTTGAGGCCAGCTACAAAGACTCAATTCATACTGTTTTGTAAGAACATACCTTTGATCTTATATCAACTCGGATAACAAATTTAAAAGTAGTTTCAGTACGAGAGGGACGTGGAATCAAATTCGTACAAGGGTGTGTGGTTTCGAAATGCAACACCTAAGTATTCATTCATCACATGGCTCACAATGAATGATCGATTATCAACGGGAGACAAAGTAAGAAACTGGAACACATGCCAAAAATATGATTGTATCCTCTGCGAACACCCGATAGAAACTCGAGATCACTTGTTCTTTGTATGTGGATATTCGTCAGAGATCCAGGAAGTACTCAAGCAACGACTCCTAGGGATCGGATACACTACAAATTGGGGGCAACTAGTTTTGATACTTCAAAACTCATATTGGGATCGGACAACAATTTTTCTAGTAAGGTTCGTATTCCAAGCTACATTATATCATGTTTGGTGGGAAAGAAATGGACGAAGACATGGCGACCTTCCATCTCCCCACGCTCGTCTCATCAAGCTCATAAACAAAAACATCTGAAATCGCTTAAGCTTAATCTGGATAACGGGAGATCATACTTATGACGACGGTTTTACCAAATAGTTTGCCACTCGTCCCACAAGATGAAGAAGTTATGGCGGTTTTGAGTATCTTCTGCTTGTAAAGTTTTTAATTTCTGGGTAAAAACGATTTTTTGGTTTGAATAAATTTTAGATTTATTATAAAAAAATAAAATATTTACTCGATTTGGTGTTAAATCAAACCCTTTTAAAAACGATATGCGGATTATCAGAATATCCTCCGGTTCCATAAACTCCATTGTGTTAAAATCTTTAGATCTTTATAATACGACATTTTACCGGTTACAAACTTTATATTACATTAATATATTCATTTTGGTATCCGGATAGTCATGTTGAATGTACTGAAAATGACTTCAAAGCCTTACTCAAATAACTGAAAAAAAAAACATTAGATTAACCATAAAATTAAGAATTGTACACCATTAAACTCAGCATATTATCATTTTTCTTAAGCAAGAAACAAATCCATCTGAGATTTATTGTCTTGACCAATAACATCAAGAAAGACAGGATCAACGGTTACAAAGCTATCCACGTGCACCTTAAAACTATGGTCCCACCACAAAACCTTAGCCGCTCCTTCAATATCAAGCTTAGCCTCGAGTTTCATCTCCCTCTTCGCCACGTCAGCAAAGAACCTCCGCGCGTGTTGCGCAAGCTCCATCCCGTCGAGACGCGCCGGTAGCCTGAGAAGCTGGCAAGATCTCGCCGGCTGCGAACCAGCCTTGACCTCAGCCGTGCCAAGGACCGTGCCGTCGTAGAGGATCGACATCGTGGTGGAGGAGTAATGGATAGCTGCGATGTTAGGGTTTGTGACGTGTACGGTCAGCATTAACTCGGCGTCGAGGACTGGGAGGTTAAGTTTCAGTGAGGTGAGGTCTATGGAGATAAGGTGGAAAGTTGGATCTTTTGGTTTGGCGCTGAGGAGAGAAGATGCTGCTGCGGCTGATGCTGCTGCGGCTGATGCTGCTCCGATTAAGGCTGAGCTCCAGCTCCATTTTACCTTTTGGCCCATGGATCCCATCGGAAAATTACAGCTTTATGCCCTTGTGTTTTTGAGAAGTAGTTATTCAATTTTCGATTTTGCCGACCAGTGCAAAGGAGGGTGACCTTTAGTTTTGTAAATGAGAACTTTTGAAAGACTGAAGTGACCTTTAGTTTTGTTCTTGTTGTTGTAAAGCTGGTATGGGTGTTTTGGTCATTCTACCGTGTGTAGGACATTCTTAATTTTGTAAGTATTTTATATAACATAAGATTTTAGAAGTTTATTAGTTTTGAAATTTTGTGTAACCCTAAAAATTTAAGATCTATCTATATATATATAGAATGTTTCAAAGTTAGTAATTCGCAAGATGGCGACACATATCGAGTTAATCCATCAGATTTTGACACGTGTAAAAAAAATTACCTATTAGATTTTGACACATAATATTAACAATAAAGAAAAAAATATAATCTAAACTTAATCCTAAAAAGTAAAGTTAGCAAAAAAAAAGAAAATAAAAGTTGTTTTTAGATTAAGGAAATTTATCTTAAAAACTAAAGTTTTTTTTAAAATGAAACAAAAATAGTTTTCCTGTTTATAATAAAGTAATTAAACAATATATTAACAATGGTGTTTAATAAATTTATAATTATTTTATGATAGGTGTATAATAAATTTCCAATTATATTTTAACAGATAATATTAATAATAAAAGTAAAATTTATAANATACTTTTCTGTTGCAGCGGGATAAACAAGAGTTCTCGAATATCAATGGATTTCGATAACGCTTGTTGCTTAGATCTCAAGTTTCTCTTCTTGAGAGAACAAAGAGAATCGACGACTTAAAATTGAAAAAAAATTCTCTTTATTAATTAAAAACCAATGCTCAACGTTACAAGAATGAAAATACTTATACTAGTTTGATAAATCCTAATTAAAAGACTTAGAGACAAAACATCTCTTAGCCGATATAAACTTAAAGTTAAAACCCCAAATCCAAGACATAAAACAAAAGTCCAATAATAATAAAACAACGACACAAACGAAGAGCCGGATAACACATGAATGAAGATGTGCTACACATGAATGAAGATGTGCTACATCAGGTCTCCCGAGGTAGGGAGAAAATTCGACCTCGAATTTTCAGGAGTATCGCTCTCATGGAACGGTACCAGATGCTTGACGTTGAACACATAAGTCGTGTGCATGTCTGGTGGAAGTCGAAGGCGGTATGCGTTGTTGTTAATCTTCTCCACGACTTCTAAAGGGCCAATCTTACGAGCTTTCATCTTATTGTATGTATGTTGTGGGAACCTATCTGTGGCAAGAACTGCCCAAACTTTGTCACCAACCTTGAATTGAAGCTCCCGACGATGAGTGTCAACATCAGATTTGTACTTGGTTGTAGCCAACTCCAAATTGGTATGAACCTGCTTGTGCAACTTCACAAATTCTTCTACCACATCATAAGCTCGACCATGGAGACGAGTACGGTCTGGTGCCACGCTGAGATCAAGAGGACCCCTTGGAGTCAATCCATAGACAACACGAAATGGGCTGAAACATGTACTCCTATTAACAGCATGGTTGTGCGCAAATTCAGCTTGGCATAAGATGGTATCCCACGATTTGATGTTATCTCAGACTAAGCAGTGTAACAAATCTCCCAACGCGCGATTACTCACCTCCGTTTGTCCATCCGTTTGAGGATGATACGCTATGCTCATGTCCAAGCTTGTACGTAAGAGCTTCCAAAGCGAACGCCAAAAGTGGTGATAAGTAGGATTTTTCCTAAGAATCAATCCCAAATATGCTTATGTCATTGCAATATTTAAGGTGTCAATCCAATCGGGGTTTAGTTCAATGCAACAAGAATGCAAAAAACTCTTTAATTCAAGCAAACAAAGAGGTTTTCGGTTATCTAACAATGCTAAATGATTCAAATTAAACAAGCAAACAAGTAAATAGTACTAAAACGATTAAGACAATGATTAAAATAGGATCTTTGGGCAAGGCAATTGGTTTAGGGAAGTCTTGAGTTAAGCAATGATGTCTATCCAAATCACAAAAGTTCATTTCGTTAAGCTTATAACACTAATCAAGATTAATCTAATCTCTTAGCACTAATCATTTCACTAATTACAAATTCAAGAACAAACTCTCATTTGTGAAAATGTAATTAGCAAACATTAAACACAAGTTCCATTAACTAAAATTCACCCTAGACAATCACTCTCATGAGCTAGGCATAAAAATCACGTATTTAGTTCTTTGGGGAATTTCATCAAACATTTTGTGTGCATGAAATTCCCTATGATCTAGATTAACTATCTCTAGCCTAATCTAGCATTAAGAACACTAAATAAGAAAGAAAATAACATCATTAAGCTCTGACATCAAAGATTAACAAAAGAAATCCCTAATCTACCAAGCCCAATGATCCAAAAGGGAACTACTCACTAATCATGGTAGAACCAACAAATCTCATATGAAAAGTGTTAGATCCCATGATTAGATGATTAACAATGAAAGAAATTAGAGAAATTAAGAAACCAATACTTTTAATTTCNTTTTTAATGGATTTTAAAATGCCGTCATTTGAGAAGATATTTTAATCCAACAAATTGTGAAATAGAATTGCATGCTTGTGCCAACATATTTTTTTTTAGGGTAAAATAACAAACCAAATCTATTATATTAACTAGAATCATTACAGCCACTATAATCACCACCATCCGGTAAGCCGATCGATCGAACAAGGAACAATATCGTTATTTAGATTACTCAAGTTCCAAGTCATATAATGAGAAGCAGGTGTGTTGATTATAAACTCAAGAAATTTGGCCTTAACACTCAGCTTTTCACTCTAATCAGATTTTAGTGTGTGCAAGAAACTAATCAAGGCTGTTCATTTCTCATCGCTGAGATGTGGCATCGCAACTCGTGATGGCATATTGAACCGTTCCAATTTTCTCATTATCCATTCTCATGAAAAACTGAGAAGCGCGCTTCTTACCATTGATAAGTAGGATTTTTCCTAAGAATCAATCCTAAATATGTTCATATCATTGCAATATTTTAGGTGTCAATCCAATTGGGGTTTGTTCAATGCAACAAGAATGCAAGAGATTCTTTAATCCAAGCAAACAAGTGTGGTTTTGGTCTTCTAGCAAGCTAAAGATTCGAAATAAACAAGGCAAACAAGTAAACAATGCTAAACAAGATTAAGACAATGAGATAAAGGAGAATCTTTGGGCAAGGCAATTGATTTGGGGGAATCCAAGTTAATCAATGATGTCTAAACAATCATATAAGAGCAATTCCTTAAGCCTAGAACACAAATCAAGATTAACCTAATCTCTTAGCCTTAATCACTTCACTAATTACAAATTCAAGAACAAACTCTCATTTGTGAAAATATAATTAGCAAGCATTAAACACAAATTCTAATAGCCAAAATCCATCCTAGACATTCACTCTCATGAGTTAGGCATGAAAATCTCTTATTTAGTTCAAGTGGCATTTCATCAAACACTTGGTGTGTATAAAATGCTTTTAGCTATAGATTAACTCTCTCAAACTTAATCTAGCATTACAACCTCTAAATAATAAAGGAAATATGTTAATTAAACCCTAAACATCAAATATTAACCAAGAAATCCCCTAAATCTACCAAATCCAATGATCCGAAGAGTTTCTACTCACTTACAATGAAGAACTCAACAAATCTTATGAAAGAGACGTCAAATCTCATGATTAAGTGAATAAGAGATGAAAGATTAAAGAGATTAAACTTCCAATTGCATAAAACTCAAGATATATCTTACAAAATCATCCAAATCCTTAAAGAAATCAAGAAGACCACGTTTTTGTCCAAGGAGAAGAGAGAAAATAAAGTTTAGATTATGAAAATTATGTTTTTGGACTATTTAAAGGAAGGTGGGCGAATCGGGTCAACTCGGGACAAACCGGGTGTTGACCCGGTCAAAACTGGGTCTAAGTGGTCTGCTCTGGGTCCATACCGGATGGCTGTACCGGATGGAACAAGGTCAGTGTGGAGATGAAGCACAGCACTGGGCATAACTCGTTTGGGCGCCAGACAGACATGGCCTTGTTAAATATGTTATATCTTTCGACCCACAGATCAGAACGACTTGAAACCACCTCCAGAAGATAGATAGCTCAATTTTCTACAACTTCTATGAAAAAATACAAAGCTAAATCCGAGTGTAACGTCTTTATTTGGCCTGATCTTTCAGTCACTTCGGCTGGCTTCGACGAGGACGGATTCAGACTTCTACATCGGGTGGATCTTGGCCGGTGCTGTGGGCCGGTATTTCCCCTGTCCATGCTGAGGTTCAGCACCGGACGGTGATGCCGGGCCGTGGCTGGTCGGTATGGATTACACCGGGCAAGGACACCGGTTGGAAGTGGGCCGGCGTTGGTCGACAGTCTCGCGGCCAGACGGACATACCCTTAGTAAAATAGCCATATCTTCTAAAACACCTATCCGAATGATCTAAATCCAACTCCAGTCGACAGCTAACTTTATCTGACTACAACTTCTATGAAGATCATTGAGGCTGAATCTGACCGGAACTCCTTCGTTCTGCCGGATTATTAAGATGCTTCAGAATGAATCTTTGCATCCTCATTTGCTCCATTATTCCAAACATCTCCAAACATCTAGAAAACATCTCAAATGAATGCAAAACTCATTAGGACCTAATGCAAACTAACTAAATCCTAATTTAGACCAAAACACTAAGAAAACAACAAGAAACACATGCATGAGACCCGAAACACTAAGTTATATGCATGTTAAAACGGGTAAAATATGGAAATATCAACCATGATGTTGATGCAGCAATGCTGCGATTTTCACCACATCTGCACGATCATATGAGTATGCTAAAAGGAAATTACCATGCTCGGGTAAACTAAAAAAGACAAATCAAATAAACTTCATAATTAAAGTAAATTTTCTATTCTATTGTGGGCATTACCATTTTGATCAATTGGTCATGACAAGACCCGGCTCTAGGGGTGGCGAGAGGGGCATACGGTCTGGGCACACGCCAGATTTTTTTTTTTTTTTTAAGGAAAAAAGCCCAAAAATATAATATATATTTGAGAAAAATACACAAAAAAATATTTAAAAAAAATTATATACCATCAAAAAGTCCAAAATTTGTTTTTGGCCTAAAACTTAAAAAAAGTTAGAGACGGGCGTGGTCATGACTCATGTGCTACTAAACCCATCTTCTTCTTCTTTTATTAGATTTTCGTGGCCAACATTTCAATTCCTAGATTCACCATTTAGTTCATCAATTGATTCTTGTTCTTCTTTTTCACCATTGTGTTTTCTTCTTTTCTAGCATAATCAAAGCTGATGGTGAAATCCCAACAAGTTTACCACTTCCCACTATACGATCTCTTCTCCACACGTGGTTTCCTAAGAGTTATGTCAATAAATCCGAGTTTTCTCTTCGTCCGCATGCAAGGCATTCCACACATGCTTTGACCGATTCTCATAGTTATTTGAATTGTAGTTATCAAACTTCATGGTCCTTCCGATGCATGAAGTAAAGTAGTAACCATCAGGAGTTTATAATATCGAGAGTAGTGGGTGTATTAGAAAATCAAAAATAACACAGAGCTGAAAAAAGATTAATAATACAGTGTTTGATGGTAACGTTGAAAAGTAAAAATCTAAAACCGTTCAAGAAATCTAAAACAAATATATTTTTTAGGAGAGGAAGAATCCACAAAAGGGGAAATACAAACCTGTTAAAAGATAATACAACAACCTATAAATTAGTAAACATACACTAATACATATTCCCAATTGATATCTCTTAATTTTCGATGATAAATAAATTATTCATTCGAACCACATTTACAAAATCAAACTATATTATATATAGCCAAATGTATGTTTGTTAGAGGCAATNAATCCTAGAAGAGTCTTTGTAGTATTTTGTATTGTTTTGTGTCGTTTTATGCACCCAGGAGTGAAAGAGGATCAAAGGTGACGTTTGGAGCTTGAAGGAGGATCAAAAGAGAAAAATTTGGAGAAAACAAAGAGTGGAGCGACCTCAGAGAGCGACCACAACTCGCTCCCGAACCCAGAGAGCGACCACAACTAGCTCCACCAACTCGCTCCACTCACATGTGTCCCAAAGATCGATCCAGACAAAGGCCTTCCCGTTAGATTTAGCTTTGGAGCTCTTCACGGAAGCTGTACGAAATTGAACTAGCTGTCCAATAGAAGTGGTTTCATATCATTCGCATCCGCACGTCAAGAGATACGTTTGATTTACTGAAGCCATGTCAAAACCGGAAAATGAAGAAGAAGCCGATGTGTCTTAAAGATCAAGCCAGACGAACATCTTCCTGGAGGATTTAGCTTTGGACCTCTTGCTTCAAGTCCTAGACAATTGAGTTAGTTTCACGTGAGCATCGTATTCGTGTCAATCAGAGCCATGGTTCATGAGTTATGGCCAATAGAGTGAAGACATGTGGAAGCTGCCGACCTCCTTCTTCAAGAACACCAAAAATATCTTCCAAAACTTTCCACCTATCTATGCAAGGTGTCTTCTATCATAATGGGGTGTGCTTACAACAACAAAAGAAGAATTACCTTTCCACCTCTCTAGTTTAGGTGTTAGTTTAAATGTTGTAATATTATTGGTAGATTTTTTATCTTCTTCCCCTATAAATACTCATCTTGTTGTAACATTTGAAATAATCTCAATTTTTGGAAAATACAAACCGTAAAATGTTTGGCTCTAGACTAGTCCATTTCTCGCTTCTCGGGTGCTTAGTCCTTACTCCATGTGGATCGATACCTTAAAGTGCTACATACGACACACCGTCATGATTGCGGTGGTGTTGCACGTTAAGGTTAATTGACGTGCCGAGCTTCAAAAACTCGACTAATCAATCTAGCGAGGTATGCGTGGTCGAGGCGGTCTCTGATTGGCTCAACGTACTCCATCGTTAGATCGAGGCCAATCTTATTGAAGATCGGGACTAGCATTCCGCCAATGAAAAGCTGAGGTTCAGTCGTCGTGTGGACCCACGAACGGCAACTGGTGAGCTTCTTTGCAAACAAACATCCCAAGTTTGCACTGTGTCCCAGTTGATCTGAGAATCCCCAGAGGTAGGGTTTCACTCCTTGGAAGAGGAGGCAAATCTCATCTTGTCTGACGGTGCTCGTATCATATCGGGCAAATATGGTGTTGCATAGAAGTTTTGCCACTAAGCGGATGGTCGGGTTTCTGATGAGAGCAAGCTTAGGTGAAACCCCTTTTGCCTTTCCCTTAGCAATCATACTCTAGAATTCTTGCATATTGTTTGGCTCGTGAAACTTGACTTCACCTCTCATAGGGAGATCTCGCATATGGTTTCGATTGAGAGCCGGTAGGGTCGATCTTGGATTTTGAACGTCAAAAGCCCTTCTTCCGGTTTCTTTCTAGTCTTTGTTTTGTAGCTTAGCTCCACGGTTGACAAAAACTCTCGCGTCAGTCCCGGGTACGTGAATGGTCTGTATGTTGCCAAGAAGCCTAGTCCCATGTTATTTAGCACCTTCGTTATCTCCTCGTACAGCTCCATTGTAAGCAGCGGTTGTTGGGAAAGGCCTCGCGTGGCCATCTTGACAGAGTGGAAAGCTTTGGCATCCTCCAGCTCTTTTTCCGTGTACCCCATCTCTTCATCTAAATCGAACTCCAGAACCTGCTCCTCCGCTTGTGGTTTTTTGGAAGTGGCAGGTCGTTTGCCTCTAGACTTAGCGGTCGGTTTGGGGACTGTTGAATGTGATGCCCGGGAGCCTGTTGCTTCAGTTGTGTTTCCCGGTGCCTGTTTCGCTCTGCGAGAAGGGTTTCGACGAGGTTCTTCCATGGGTGCCTACAAAACAATTTCAATAACCATCACAACGAGGCAACGGTATATACATCAAGAATCCGCTCTCTAGAGCTCATTAGCATTAAGTGATATGCAATCGACAGTTTATCTCAATTTTGCAACTCCATCAACACACATCAAAGTTGCTTCAAGAAAACAAAAAACTGAAATTAAGTGGGGATTTGAGCAAGCTATCATTCCAGAATGATCATGCTTGACAATGCTGAGCTTAAGGAACAAAATGCCCAAGGAATTCGTTGATTTCCCCCCAAAAAAATCAGAATTCGTGTTCATAAACCCTAAGTATGAAATTTCCAAATTTCTTCATGAATCTTGCAAATTAGCTCACGAAATTCACAACTCAAGGATTAATTACCATAACCCAGCCATAAACAATCAATTTCGAACCCTATCTAATCCTTTTCAAGAGGTTCTATGAACTTAAGTAAAAGTTCATGATATTCATGCATTTTCACTATTTTTAGCAGGCATTTCGTCTCGGTTTTATGTCTCATTTCATGCATTCATTGTATTTTTAGGGAGTCTTGCATAGTAAGTAGAGGTTAGTGAGTCTTAGGTAGGTCCTAGAGAGTCTTAGTGGTTTTTGGAGTCTGTTCAGGTGCATTTGGAGTCAAAAGGCGAGTTTGGAGTTCACAACGACCAGCCATAGCGACCAGGAGGACTCGCTGCCATTACCTTGAAATGGGGTTCCGTAGCGACTGACGCATAGCGACCAGGAGGGATCGCTGTGAAATCCATCCGTCGAAACCCAGGGATATCACAGCGACCACGCAGCGATCAGAAGCGGTCGCTGCGGACTCCCCACTCACAGCGACCTGTCACAGCGACCAGAAGCGGTCGCTACAGAACCATGGAGGAGATTCCCAGCAAAACCATAGCGACCACGTAGCGACCAAACGCGGTCGCTGTGGATTTCTGGGCAGCGAAGAAGCTCGCAGCGACCAACCATAGCGACTGGAGCCAGTCGCTGCGAGCCCAGCGAACTCAACAAAAAAACGGGTCAAACCCGGTTTGTTCCGGGTGACCCGGATCCGATTTTAATCACCCTTTTAGTCTCTTAATTGAGATTAGAAGAGTTTTTATCCAGTTTTATGTTCTAAAAACAAAAAGAAAAAACTCCTTGAGAGATTTTGTAAGGGATTTTGAAGAGCTTTAATCAATTGCACCAATTTGTTTCATCATCTCTCTCTTTCTCTCTATGTTTATTATTCCTTCCAAGAAAATTGCTGGGTTTAATATGGGTAGTGAGTAATCTTCTAGGGTTCTAGGATGAAGTAGATTAGGCGATTCTAGGGCGAATCGATGGTGTTAGGACTTAATAGATAATTGATTCATCTTTGTTTAGAGTGCTTAAGGCTAAATCAACCTTGATCTAGTTGGTTTAGATCATAGGGAATTTCTCGCCCGGAAGGTATTCGATGAAATTCCCCAATGAACCAATCAAGGGATTTACATTCTTAGCATGCGGAAGTAGTTGTCTAAGGTGTTGATTGACTAAGTAGTCTTGTTTTCAATGCATGTAGAATCCTATTTCACAAACGGAAGTTTGATCTTGACTTAGAATTTTACATAGGGATTAATGTGAGGAATTGTATTAGTCTACTTGACAAGTTGCATCCCATGAATCATTGTAGCATTGACACCATCGTGAAGCTCTAGATAATCGAAATCGTACATTTCATCCCGGGATTCGTTTTTAGCATTCTTGATCATCTTAGTTATTTCATTTTACTTGTCTTCTTATTGCATTAAATTAGGTTGTTAGACAAAAAACCAAAACCTTATTGATTCACTTAGATTATAACGTTTATGTATTTCTAGTGCATTAATCTTAACCCTTTTGGATTGATATCTCAAGTGTTGCAATGACATGAGTACACTTGGGTAATTGAAGTGGGAATTATCCTGTATCAATTCATACTTTGAAGAAATTGGAGAAGGGAGAAGGATTTGATGTTCATACCTTGGAGAATTGATGATGTGATGGCCGAAAAGTGCAAAGGAATTGATGAAAGGTGAAATCGAGTTTTAAACAAGTGAAAACCAAGAGATTTTGCTTGAAAAATCGAAAGTGGGTGTGTGTTCTTGAGAGGGGTGTCGCGTAAGTGAGAGAGAAGAAGGAGAAGGGTATTTTTTTTTTTATAAAGATTTAACCGATTTAAACCGAAAATCTGGAATAAAAAACGTACCTCGGGCTTTTATCGGTCCGGAATATCGGTTATGTGACCGATAAAAGTGCTTACCAGGAAGAAGCAGATATTTCATGAGGAGTTGACGTTTTATCGGTCCAGTTTATCGGTCAGGGGACCGATAAAAGTCATCACCAGAGAGTAGGAGATGCGCTATGAAGATTGGCCTTTTTATCGGTCTTCTCTATCGGTCATGTGACCGATAGAATGGTTGGCAGAGACTTGATATGTTTTTGACGTTTCATAACCGTTTTATCGGCCCGGTTTATCGGTCAGTTGGCCGATAAAATGCTTTCTTAGTTCAATTTTCACGTCTTTGTTCCCGACTTACCCCTTTCGATGCCTGCAAAGCCTCTGAGACCAAAACACACAAAACAAACACTCCAAACACACGTAATCAAATCAAAGAAACAGAATCACATCACACATATATACATATACACAGATGATATCTAGGGACTGCCTCCCAAGCGCGCTTGTTTTACGTTACTAAGCTTGACGTTTGGTACCTTTTCAGACGGGTGGTGGGTGAGAGAGAGAAACCGAGGTTTCTTCCTCTATGAAGTCAGATGCTAAGTACGGTTTGAGTCTTTGTCCATTCACCTTGAATTCTCCACCGGTCTTGTTCCAAAGTGTTACCGCACCGTAAGGCTGCACCTCCTTAACCTTGAAAGGTCATGTCCATCTCGACTTTAATTTTCCGGGAAACAGCTTCAACCGGGAATTGTATAGCAGCACTTGTTCTCCAACTTTGAAACCCTTCTTGACAATCCTCTTGTCATGGAACGCTTTGGTTCGTTCCTTATATATTTTCGAGCTCTCGTAGGCGTCCAAACGGATCTCATCTAGCTCATGCAGTTGGATAAGACGTCTTTCCGAGGCTGTCTTAATGTACAAGTACGAGAACCGCGAAGGAAGGCGTCGCTTGATCAAGCTGCCAAACACCGCCAAAACCACTCTCACCATCCAGGCCAACATCCTCTTCGACCACGAAGGAGACGGTGACGCACGTTCAACATCGCCACCGGCTGAACCTGTTCCCAGTCCACCGCGACGATCGAGAGTGTGCGAGAGAGAGCTGCCAACTCTCTCGTACCTGCGAATGAAGACACAAACTGCTCGAGAGAAGTTCTTCTACAACTGCTACAAGGTACAGCAAAAGATCAACAAAATTACTAACAGCAAACTCGAATGGTTCAGGAAGAAGCTGAAGAAGATGCCAGGGTATGTGTCTGATGAAGAGGAAGTGGAGCGAGATGAAGACGAGGAAAATGCAGATGAGACTGGTGACGACGGAGCTGAGCACGACCATGACGGAGCACCAAACGAGTTCGAACAAGGAGAACCAAGCTCTGCAAACACATAACTCCAAAAGTGAAGTTTTTCTAAACTTTGTATCGCACAATCTGTTTTTATTTTCATTTACTTTTGGGCTTTGTGTGATGTTTTTCCCTCTCTCTTTCTTATTTTCTCACCGAGACGGTGAGAAGTAAGTCTGGGGGCGGGGTACTCGGTACTAATTAGTATTTTTATTTGTTTTGTTTTATCTTTTTGGCATTCATTTGCATTTGCATAAAAAACAAAAAAACAAAATTTCTTCCTCATTTAGTTTATCATCTGTCAATTTTTAGAATCGAGTCTAGAAGCATATAGAATTGCATTCATATGCATAGGGGACAATGATTAAACTTTTCCTTGAAAAGAAATCGCGTGAACTCTGAAAGCATTGCCCTTGTTAATCGTATCATGATGCATGAACCGTTTCGAAAATTTGAAAATCCATGCTTTGATCTCTTGGCTCGAAAATTGAGTTCTTAGTTGACGCTTGCTTAATTGTTATCCAACTCTAGATCAACTTGAACTTAATTTGGACTAAATACTCTCACTTTGGGGTTCGAAATGCATGACCATGGTTTTAAAAATTCATTCGAGTTTTCTTATCCATTTCACCACTCTTTGCTAACTCGAATGACCATTTTCATTTTTTAAATGGTTCCTTACCCTTACCCAATACCTCCTTTAAAGCCAAGTAATTTTTCGATTGAGTGAGGCCTCTTTCCTATGCTTTCATGTGCAAAATCTTTCGAGATAAGGAACGACGAGTCCTCTCTTTCATTAAGGCTAGTCTAGAGATTCGAGAGACTAGTTTAGGAGGGGTTGAAAAGATTTGGGTTGATTGATGTTAATAAAAAAAAATCCGGTCTTGATACGAGAAAAGTCGTTAGATAGTCAAATTTACTTATGAGGAAATTTCCGAGGAATTTCCGACGGCCCTATCCATTTTCAGTTTTAGTCGAGACAGTTTACGATTCCCCGGCTAAAACCAAATATCTGGCGAGTAAAAAAACTCAAGAGAGAAAAAGGAAAGAAGGAAAAAAAAAAAGGGTGATCAAAGCGGTTTACGATCTAAAGCGGTTTACGATCAAAGCGGTTTGTGATTTGGGATATGCCTATCAAAAGGAAGGGTCAAGTCTAGACAAAAATTCGAATTTGATTGTGACTTTGACTCCCATTGTGAGACCGCACTTGAAACGAGCTAATTGAATGTTAAAGAGTTGGTATGCATAATTGTGAGAAGATGCTTTGGATTCGATTCTAGAGTAGAAGACTCGAGTAGCGATAAGTATGGAGAAGTTCGCTAGACTAGGAGCGATTTGTGCATTATGATACTTTTACCTAAGGACATAAAGTTCAAAGCTTTCATGTGTTTTCTTTTGGATATGAGTCCCCATTTTAAAATCTCTTTCGGTTTCTTTTTCTTCTTTTCCTTGAGGGCAAGCAAAGGACAAGTCCGGGGGAGTTGATATGTGTCATTTTTACATGCTTTAAACCCCTTATTTTGGTGTGTTTTATCCTCATTCATACGTTCTTTTGTAACATATTCATTCATAAGTGTCTCATTTAGCTTTAGGAGTGTGTTTTAGAGTCTTAGGTTGTGCATTTGCATGTACATACCATTTCGACATTTTCAGGTACTTCTGGAGTTAGTAGGATGTGGAGAGCTGACATGGAAGGACAACGAGGCAAGAAAGAAGAGAAAAAGATGACGGAGTCCCCGAGAAGCAGTTTTATCGGCCACTTGGCTGATAAGAGGGACCGATAAAATGCCCATCTCGTGCCAAGAAGAATTGCATCTCTTGTGAAGGTTTTATCGGCCACCTGACCGATAAACCCAACCGATAAAAAGGAGGATCACCAAGCCGAGGACGTCGAGTTTCTGTCAAGTTCCTGTGAAGGTTTTATCGGCCACCTGGCCGATAAACCCAACCGATAAAAAGGAGGATCACCAAGCCGAGGACGTCGAGTTTCTATCAGGTTTCTGTGAATGGTTTTATCGGCCACCTGACCGATAAAACAGACCGATAAAGACGAAGGATGGAAGCCGAAGAATTGACGTTTCTGCAATCTGTTTTATTGGCCACCTGGCCGATAAAGCCAACCGATAAAATGGAGATTTAGATTTCAGAAGTCAAAAACACACGACCCAACCTCCGAAAACAGTTCTTAAAACGTGTTTTCACTATTTGGCCCACTATCTCTTCTTCTTTGTCGGCCAGACTTGTATAATAATGGGTTTTTAGACCAGAAAGACCAACTTTTTATGACTTTTAACTAAAATATCTTGAGAGAAAACCCTTGTTTTAATTGAAGATTGGAAATATTTTGAAGATCTAGTGAAGTTTTCTTCAATCTTCTTCTACTTTTCTTCTTACTTTACTTATGGCTTTCATTTGTATGGTTTATATTTGTGATTTAGTTATGTGTGAGTAGTTCTTTTAGGGTTCTTGGGTGAAGTAGAATAGGGTGATTCTGGGTTTGTTCTTGATGTTTAAGAATTAAATTACTTGAAATCCTTGTTCATTGAGTGTTCTTAATGCTAGATTAGCCTTGATCTAGTTGATCTAGAACTTAGGGAGTTTCATCACCCGGAAGGTGTTTGATGAAAGTCTTGAACGAATTCAATGAATGCTTTTCATATCTTAGCCAACGGAAGTTGTAGTCTAAGGTGAATTGTGGTTATTTAGACTTGAATTTAATGTTTGTTAATCATAGAATCGCGAACGGGAGTTTATGCCGGTTTATGATTAAGAAAGGGGTTAATACCATTGACATGAATTAATCTTTAATGGTGTACTAAGGCCTAAGGAGGTATTTTAGTTGAATGTTTGAGCATCTTGAATAGATTAAAGGATCGCCCGAGTCGTTAACTTTACCCGAGAACTCGTCTGTCTAAATCGATATTAATCGTTCTCTTCTTTGCTTTGCTTCTTGTTTTATTAGAATTCACATTTTGTTCTGTCACTTGTTAAATTTCTGAATGTTTCACTTGTTCGATAAAAACCAACCCCAATTATCGCTTAGATTAGATAGTGTCCTGCATTCCTAGTGCGTCGTTCTTATTTCCCTGTGGATTCGATCCCAAAGTGCTGCAATGACATGCCATTATATTGAGGCATTGTGCACAGTGGGTAATTGTGCGGACCGCAGGAAGTCCAATACCAACCCACCTCTCCAATTGCTATTTTTGCCTTGGCCATCTCTTCTTGCACCCAACTCCGATCCAGCTTGGCCTGGTGACTTCCAATCCTCCCAAAGTGCTTCCAAGTACCTAGAAAAGATTCCAAAACATGCGAGACACGCTAGGACCTAATGCACAACATCCTAAATCCTATTGAAGACCAAAATGCGAGATAAAACCATGATTATGCATGTAAATGACACAAAACTCTAAGTGAAATGCATGCTATAACATGTAAAATATGAGTATATCAAGTGGCCGAGAACTCGAGAATCACGATCTGAAATGATAGACAGAGGCAACCCATGTAGCTTATACACTTCTCGAAAGAAAAGAGACACTGCCTGTGATGCATCAGTGGTCTTCTTACATGGCACAAAGTGAGCCATCTTAGAGAACCTATCGACAATGATAAAAATCGAATATGGCCTCGTTGCGTTCGTGGTAAACCAAGAACAAAGTCCATACTCAAGTCTATCCAAGGCTGTGTGGGGATCGGTAAAGGCAAATATAACCCAGCATTTGACGCATGGCCTTTACCTGTGTTATAAACACTGCAACAAACAACAAAACACTCAACGTCACGCCTTAAGGTCGGCCAAAAGTATGATGCAGAAACAAGCTGTAATGTTCGATCTCTTCCGACGTGACCCTCATTGTGAAGCTCTTTTATGATCTGCAGACGAAGGCTACACTCGGGAATGCACAATTTGATGCCTCGAAACAAAAACCCATCCAAAAAAAAGTAATCATCACTCGTCCCAGCTTGTGCATTAACCCACGATTTTCCAAAGAAAGGATCAAGTGGATATAGCTCAGGGAAAGATGCAAATCATGTAACTGAAGCATGGAGTGTAGTAAGCAAAGAATGGCGACGACTGAGGGCATCAACTACTTTGTTCAGCGAACCAGCCTTATGCTTAATCACGAAAGTGAACTGTTGAAGATAAGCAAACCAAGAGGCATGGAGAGAGGACACTTTGTCTTGAGAACCCATATGTTTTAGTGCATCATGATCGGTGAAGAGCACAAATTCCATGTGAAAAAGATAGTGGCGCCAATGCTTGATTGCTTGAACCACTGCATAGAGCTCAACATCATACGTGTTGTAACGACTACGAGAACCAGCCATTTTCTCGCTATAGAACGCGATGGGGCGTCCATGTTGGCTCAAAACTGCCCTGATGCCAGTCTTTGATGCGTCAGAATGTAGCTCCAACGGTAAAGAGATTTGAGCAACACCAACACCGGATTAGATGTAAGCTTCAGTTTAATAGCCTCTAATGCTTGGTTTGCCTCAAGGTTCCATTTGAAGGATGGAGACTTATTGCAATCAATGATAGGGGACATAATGCTGCTCAAGTGAGGCACAAATCGACGATAAAAAGAGGCAAGGCCGTGAAAACTTTGTACTTCTGTGATCGACGTAGGAGCTGGCCAAGTGCGTATCACAAAAATCTTTGCCAAATCCACTTCGAGTCCTTGAGCAGAGACAATGTAGCCGAGAAACAGGACCTGAAAGACACCAAAAACACACTTTTTCGCAGCACCAAATAATTTTTCTCCACGTAAAACCAGTAACACAGTACGTAAGTGTGTAAGGTGATCAGCAAGTGACGAACTAAAGATCAAGATGTCGTCAAAATACACTACCACGTACTTGCCAATGAAAGGGCGCAACGCTTGATTCATGACTCGCATGAACGTGCTAGGAGCATTGGAGAGGCTGAAGGGCATTACCAACCATTCGAAAAATCCTTCTCTGGTTTTGAAAGCCATCTTCCATTCATCACCCGAAAGAATACAAATTTGATGATACCCACTCTTAAGATCCAGCTTAGTAAAGATGGATGCATTACCAATCTGGTCGAGACGATCATCAAGGCGAGGAATAGGAAATATGTAGCGCATTGTGATCTTATTGACTGCGCGACTATCCACACACATGCGCGATGAACCATCTTTTTTGGAATCAACAGCGTTGGTACGGCGCACGGACTAAGGCTCTCGCGCACATATCTTTTGGCCAATAATTCTTCCACTTGACGTCGCAGTTCGTCGTGTTCTTGTGGACTCATCCGGTAATGCTGT
Source organism: Eutrema heterophyllum (assembly GCA_002933915.1). NCBI lineage: Eukaryota > Viridiplantae > Streptophyta > Magnoliopsida > Brassicales > Brassicaceae > Eutrema > Eutrema heterophyllum. The sequence continues at coordinate 139,155 of PKMM01020352.1, forward strand.
CGGTTAGGGAGTGGGGCATCAGGCGTAAGATCAATACGATGTTGAATATCCCTTAACGGTGGTAATCCACACGGTAACTCATCTGGAAACACATCAACAAACTCGGTTAACAACTCTTTGAACTCAGGTGGTGCATCCGAAACAATCTGACTAGAAACCGGTGTCGTAACCAAAACAAAAACCACATCGGCATAGCAAATTTCCTCAACAATTTGAGATTTGGTGATGAGTAAAATCGGCTTGCCAGACGGAGATGTTGTTGGTGGAGCTGGTAAGTCACAACTTGAGACCACAGGTGCAGCAGTATCCTGCGTCGGAAGTAGAGTAATGCGCTTGTTCTCAAACAAAAACGTGTAAGTATTCGCGAAACCATCATGAGACGTGCGCCGGTCGTATTGCCAAGGGCGACCCAACAAAAGGTGACACGCGTCCATTGGAATCACATCGCGGCAAATAAGATCTTTGTAACTAGTACCCACAGAGAAAAGCACACGACAGCGTTTTGAGATGCGCAACTCCGTCTTCGTATTTAACCACACAAGCTTGTATGGTGATGGATGTGCTTCGGTAAAAAGTGCCAATTTGTGGACAGCTTCCTCAGAGATGACATTCGTACAGCTCCATGAATCGATGATGAAGCGACACACCTTTCCTCGTATTGTACAAGATGATCGAAAGATATTGGTACGCAACCATGATTCTTGAATTCCATGTGGTAAGAGACAGTTTCTGCGTAACACAAGGTTAACTCATGTGTCACCTGTGATCTGCTCATCCACGATGACGTCTTTTGGACTCTCTTCATAAGTATCATAGACTGGTTTTTCATCTCGATAAAGACCACGTCGTCTAGCCTTAGGACACGTAGATTGACGATGCCCTTGTTCGCCACATCCAAAGCATTTGAACGTTGGCATTGGCGTGTTTCGTGGTGTCAATGCTCCTTGATTGCTATCAGAAATCCGAGGAGGAAGCACACCATCTGCAGGTTGAGTCGATGACCGTGATAAATCCATACGATTACAAGAGCCCACTGAACCCCAATTTGATGATGCCCGAGTGTTCTGCTCGAGAAGCAACGCGCGTTGGTGAGCTTCGGATACACTGTTGGGATTAAATTGGAGTAATGTGTTCTGTAGGTGCTGTCGTAACGTCCAATAAACCGTGAAACCAATTTTTTCTGTTTCCAGCAAACTATTACGAGCCAGCAACGCAAAAAAATTGGTTGCATATTCATCAACAGATCGAGCTCCTTGGCAAAAGTTCTGCAACTGAGTGTAGATTGTACGAGAATAGTTAAACGGTAGAAAAGCTTTCCTCATCTTTTTCTTCAGGTTTTCCCACGATGTGATACGCTCCTTACCAGCACGCTCGCGTTTCTCTTTTGTTTGTCGCCACCAAGCGGAGGCTCGTCCTTGAAACGCGTCACCACAAGGGGAACACACATCACAACAGGACCTCTTTGAAGGTCAAAAGTTCTTATGTGGTGCTGATCCAATCGAGCAGCTCTTCAGCCTGTAAACCACCTGAGAATTCAGGCAAATCAAGTTTAAACCATGATTCTCAACGGTGATTATCACCTCTCGGAGCCACAATTTCGTCCCTTTGGTGCGGCTCACGAACCCTTGCGAACGGGTTGTTCTCAAAGACCTCATCTTCTTCATCCTTCGCAAAGATCCGTTCTTCACGACGAGGCAACCCCGAAGCTTGATTTTGCGCTTGAAGAGTTGTACGTATGGCTGCTTCCATCGTGACTCGCAACGTATTGCGTAAGTCTTGTTGAAACTCAGCTAGCGCTTCTCGAAACGCGTCGTTATGTTCCTCCAGTTGTTGTTGAAGATTCTTCTTCGGTGGCATGATTAGGATCGGTTTGTCTCTGATACCAACTGTTGCAGCGGGATAAACAAGAGTTCTCGAAGATCAATGGATCTTGATAACGCTTGTTGCTTAGATCTCAAGTTTCTCTTCCTGAGAGAACAAAGAGAATCGAAGACTTGAAATTGAGAAGAAATTCTCTTTATTAATTAAAAACCAAGGCTTAACGTTACAAGAATGGAAATACTTATACTAGTTTGAGAAAACTCTAATTAAAAGACTTAGAGACAAAGCATCTCTTAGCCGACATAAACTTAAAGTTAAAAACCCAAATCCAAGACATAAAACAAAAGCCCAATAATAATAAAACAACGACACAAACGAAGAGTCGGATAACACATGAATGAAGATTTGCTACATCATTTTCATATTTTCTTACACTTTTTTATTTATTTTGTCTCTTACTGAAATTGCACTCATTTAGATATGAAATCTACGGTTGATAGGTTGGTTTTAACATGATTTGACTATAAAAAGAAAAGGTTGTAAAAATGGTATAAACTTGTGAAATTTTTGTTGTCACAATTTTTGGGTGAAAGCAGAGTTTGGAGTCCATCAAATATTTCGTTAAGAATTGGAGGTTTTTTTTTTTATAAAAGATATTCTATTTAAATGCATGAGAAATAAAAAAAAATCTACAAACCCCGAAAAAAGTAGCATTTAAACGGAAGTCCACAATACAAAAAAGAATAAGTTCGAACTACGAAGTTTAGAGAGTCATGAGAATTTGAGAAGACGTCTTCTGCATTTTTAATATTCTCATAGGGTTTCATTCCACTATTTATTTCTCGCTTCAATCCTGATCCGAATTTTAATTTATTGCTCCATTTTTTGCCTTCTTAACTTTTGGACCCAATCAACTCGCCTTCTCTTTCTCGCAAGAGCTTAGTCGTCTCACATATCATGTCTTTTCATATCATTGCCGCAATTGTTGTTACGTTCCATGTATGTTCTGTAAATCTAGACTCATGTATTAGTTTCAAGCTTCATATGTATCAGGTTTGTAATTAAAAGTGGACGCACATTCTACAAAAAGATAGTCAAGTATCGTTACAAGAGTTAATCCTTTTCAATTCTGTCTAATAGGATGATCAATAATTTTTGAAAGTATCACTAAATTATAAAATTATAAAATACATATAAGAAATAATCAGCGTGTATACGCGGGTAACAAGCTAGTAACAAATAAATCGACAGTTTAAAAATTGATACGTTGTTCTTATTTTTCTGGAAAATATCGATGATGATGTGGGCATTCTATATGGAGAGTGCTCATTTTCTTATGAGAATTGTATTTATTAGCAAAGATTTCATATATAATTGACAACTAGATTCTAACATGTGCGTCCGCGCGGGGTAATGTATTTTATAGATTTTTTTTTTTAAATCACTTAATTGCTCTTATTGACATGTTTGACAATATGTTTAATAGTATATATAAGTTACATAAATACATTTTAATNGTTTTAATATTCCCTCTGATCCATAATAATTGATGTTTAAGCAAAAAAAATTTGTTTCATTTTAATTGATGTTTTACATTTTCAATGCAAAATTAAAGTCTTTATATTTACTTTTGACCATTTATATTCTGCAATCTTTTTTATCATTGGTTGAATTGTGTTTAATTAGACAATAAATGAAGTGTTTATTTAGAAAAAATAAAAAAAATTATGATTTTGTGTGTTTTCTTAATTTGTGTGTAGAATCCTTAAAGATCAACTATTATGGATCAGAGGGAGTAGCATATAATTAACAAAGAGAATTATAAAACCCGATTATATCCTCAATTAAAATTAAAATTAAAAAAAGCCGAAAATTGATAATGTGATGAGAGTTTAAGAATTAGAAGAAGTTATATTGACTCTCATAATTACAATGATTAGGGTACATACATATTTAACTATAGATTATTCCTAAACTAGATAAATACAAATATGTAAATATCTCATATAATAAATATAGAATATTTACTAATAATATTGTAAATAATTCTAGATCCTTCATATCCTTCTATATGTCCCCTAAAGCTCAAGGGGGTGATGGAGCGAAGCGGAGTTAGCGGCTTGAGATTGACAATATAATTTGATGTAGAAGGTGATGAAGCGGTGGAACGGACGATGCGATGGCAGCGACTTGAGCCGGAGATCCGATGGCAACGTCAGTCAGACATGCGGGGGAAGCTGAGAAGGTGCAGTGAGTTGCTGCAAAGCATGAAGCGGTGGTGATTTGGACCTTTTGGAGAAGAGCCAGTCAATTCTCGTGGAGATTGTGTCCTACATATTGTGTGTGACACAGAGAATATCGTGTGTAACACTGAAAACGCTGCAGGAAAAAGATTCAGAGGTCTATGGTAGACTTGAATAAGAACCTCGATGGCTTGGATTCAGAGGCACTTAGGCTTGAATTAAAGAAGCACTAGCTTAGATTCAGAGGTCTATGATAGATTTGAATAGGGAGAAACTCGGTGGCTTAGATTCAAAGGCACTTAGGCTTGAATAGGAAGCTCGATGGCTTGGATTCAGAGGTTCATGATGACATTGAATTTTGGAAGCACTTGGCTTAAAAGAAAAACGAAAAAGAATTCAAAGGTTCATGATGAACTTGAATTTTGGAAGCACTTGACTTTAAAAAAAAAACGAAAAATAAGTTTGATCGCTAGATCAAAACTTCGGAGCAAACCTGCTCTGATACCATATAGAGATTGATGAGAGTTTAGGTGACTCTCATAATTATAATGATTATGGTACATACATATTTATACTATAGATTATTCCTAAACTAGATTGATACAAATATGTAAATATCTCATATAATAAATATAGAATATTTACTAATAATATTTGTAGAAAATTCTAGATCCTTCTATAAAAGTCACAAAAACATTTTCTTCTTGTTTTTCTTTCTAACATTTTTTCCTTCTTGTTTTTCTTTTTCCCGACCGGAAAATCAAAAAATTTATATGTGTTGGAGAGAGAAATTGAGAGGTTGAAAGGGGAATTGGATTTAGAAAAGGGAGATTGAGAGATTTAACGGTGTGAGATCGGAGAGATGGGAGAGAGATAGTTGAAGGCGGAGATCTCTATGAGTTACAACGGAGAAGAGAGAGGCGTTAGGAATGATGAGAGAAGAACGCCGAAATCGCTATAATCAGAGAAGATAGATATGTGAGAAATGATGAGAGAAAGAGGTTGAAGTCATTGTGGTGGAGAGAAAGTGACGCCGAAGTGTTGAGTCATACGTAATCCATTTTGATTCAGATCTAAATTCGTTTTTTCATATATATAGAAATAAATAAAACTTTTATAACGGTGCTAAAACTGAAATCAATTCGTGAATCATATTATTCGATTCGGTTTGTTGTGGATCGACTTGCTTAATCCGAATGAATTTTCCCTCATAAATCTCCTCAATTGAGAGGTCGAAAAACAAAAATAGCTGTTATAGTATAATCTCTACTCATATCATTTAAAAGATCTTATCAAAAAATATTTTGGTTAAATCTGTAAAAAGGTAGATAGTTACAGGGTAATATTCAAAACTCTTGTAAAAAATGAATGTAAAAGTTTGCCGCTATAGAAAACTCTGAAAATGTGACTAGTAATTATTAAATTTCTCTCGTTGCCTTTCCATCTTGAACCCTAAAACTTGCATTCGGATTTATAGTTCGTCGATTTCCAGTTACATTTTTATCACTATTTTAACATATTCAAATATCTTTTATTTTTAATGAAATAAAAAAATAAAAAATTCTAATCAAGTTTTTTTTTTCTTCAGTTCAATTCAGATCTAGTTTCCATTTTCGGATATAGAAATAAATAAAACCTTTATAACATTTCTAAAACTGAATTAATTCATGTATCATGTTATTCGATTTGGTTCGTTGTGGATCGATTTGCTTAATCCGAANAAAAAATCATTTGTTTTTCTTCTTCAGTTTGGTTTGGATCTAGTTTCCAATTTCCGTATATAGAAATAAATAAACTTTTATAACAGTGCTAAAACTAAAATCAATTCACGTTACATATTATTCGATTCAGTTCGTTGTGGATCGATTTGCTTAATCCGAATTAAATTTCTCTCATCAATCCTTCTCAATTGAGTAGATGAAAAGCACAAATAGCGGTTATAGTATAATCTATACTTAGGTCATAAAAACTCTTATCGAAAAAGTTTTGGTCAATTCTGTACAAAAGTAGATAGTTAGAGGGTTATCTTCAAAATTCTCCTAAAGTAAATATAAAAGTTTTCCGCTATAGAAAACTCTGAAAACGTGACTAGTGCTTATAGAATTTTTTAACCCTAAAACTTGCATTCAGTTTTATAGTTCGTTGATTTTCAGTTACATTTTTATTATTATTTTAACAAATTCAAATATCTTATTATTTGTAGTAAAACAAAAAATTCTAGTCAAGTTTTTTTCTTCTTTTTCGGTTTGATTCGGATCTAATTTTCATTTTCCGGATATAGAAATAAATAAAACTTTCATAATGGCGCGAAAATTGAAATCAAGTCAAATATCATATTTATTCGATTCGGTTCGTTGAAGATCGATTTGCTTAATCCGAATCAAACTTCCCTCATAAATCTTTTTTAACTTAGAGGTCGAAAAACACAAATAACAGTTATAGTATAATCTCTGCTTGGGTCATAATCGAAACAATTTTGGTCAGTTATGTAAAAACGTAGATAGTTAGAGGATCATATTCAAAAATCTCATAAAATATATGTAAAAGTTAGCCAACTTTTTTTCTTCTTCTTCTTCAGTTTATTCAGGTCTAGTTTTTATTTTTCGGATATAGAAATAAATAAAACTTTCATAAAGGCGCGAAAACAGAAATCAATTCAAATATCATATTATTCGATTTGGTTCGTTGTGGATTGATTTGCTTAATCATAATCAAACGTCTCTCATAAATCTTTCTTAACTGAAAGGTCAAAAAACACAAATAACAGGTATAGTATAATCTCTGCTCGGGTCATAATCGAGACAATTTTGGTCAGTTATGTAAAAACGTAGATAGTTAGAGGATCATATTCAAAAATCTCCTAAGATATATGTAAAAGTTAGCCAAGTTTTTTTTCTTCTTCTTCGGTTTGATTTGGATCTAGTTTTCATTTTCCATATATAGAAATAAATAAAACTTTCATAACGGCGTGAAAACTAAAATCAATTCAAATATCATATTATTCAATTCGGTCAGTTGTAGATCGATTTGCTTAATCCGAATCAAACGTCTCTCATAAATCTTTCTTAACTGAGAGGTCGAAAAACACAAATAACAGTTATGGTATAATCTCTGCTCGGGTCATAATCGAGATAATTTTGGTCAGTTATGTAAAAACGTAGATAGTTAGAGGATCATATTCAAAATTCTCCACAGATAAAATGTAAAATTTAGCCGCTATGGAAAAGGCTGAAAATGTGACTAGTAATTATATAATATTTCTCGTTGGCTTTCCATCTTTAACCCTAAAACTTGCATTCGGATTTATAGTTCATCGATTTTCATTTACATTTTTATTACTATTTTAACATATTCAAATATCTTTTATTTTTAATGTAATAAAAAAAATTCTAATAAAAACAAAATTTCTTCAGTTTAATTCGGATCTAGTTTCCATTTTCAGATGTAGAAATAAATAAAACCTTTATAACGGTGCTAAAACTGAATTAATTCTCGTATCATATTATTCGATTCGGTTCGTTGTGGATCGATTTGCTTAGTCCGAATTAAATTTTTCTCATAAATCCTTCTCAATTGAAAGGCCGAAAAGCACAAATAGCGGTTAGTATAATCTATACTCATGTCATAAAAAAGTCTTATCGAAAAAGTTTTGGTCAAATCTGTAAAAACGCAGATAGTTAGAGGGTTATATTCAAAATTCTCCTAAGATAAATATAAGAGATTGTCGCTATAGAAAATTCTTAAAATGTGACTAGTAATTATAGAATTTATCTCGTTACCTCTCCATCTTTAACCCTAAGACTTGCATTCAGCTTTATAGTTCGTCAATTTTTAGTTACATTTTTATTACTATTTTAACAGATTCAAATATCTTTTTATTTTAGATAACATAAAAAAAAAAAATCATTTGTTTTTCTTCTTCAGTTTGGTTTGGATCTAGTTTCCAATTTCCGTATATAGAAATAAATAAACTTTTATAACAGTGCTAAAACTAAAATCAATTCACGTTACATATTATTCGATTCAGTTCGTTGTGGATCGATTTGCTTAATCCGAATTAAATNGCCGAAAAACAAAATAACAATTATAGTATAATCTCTGCTCGAGTCATAATCGAGACAATTTTGGTCAGTTATGTAAAAATGTAGATAGTTAGAGAATCATATTCAAAAATCTCCTAATATATATGTAAAAGTTAGCCAAGTGTTTTTTTTCTTTTTCTTCGGTTTGATTCCGATCTAGTTTTCATTTTCCGGATATAGAAATAAATAAAACCTTTATAATGGTGCGAAAACTAAAATCAATTCAAATATCATATTATTAGATTCGGTTCGTTGTAGATCGATTTGCTTAATCATAATCAAACTTCTCTCATAAATCCTTCTCAACTGAGAGGCCGAAAACACACAAATAACAGTTATAATATAATCTCTGCTCGGATTATAATCGAGATAAGTTTGGTCAGTTCTGCAAAGACATAGATAGTTAGAGGATCATATTCAAAAAAATTCCTAAGATAAAGTGTAAAAGTTGGCCGCAATGGAAAACTCTGAAACGCGACCGGTGATTCTCGCGTCTCTCTCGTCTCCTCTTCATCTTTGACCCCTAAAACTCTTGCAAATCTGCTTCACAGTTCGTCGATTTTCCAGGTGCTCCCTTGTTGCTGTTTACTGCGCATTTTGATATGATTCCTTAAATCTCCAGTTTAATTTCTGTTTTTTCGTTTGATTTGCGGATTCGACATTGTCTCTAGGTTAATCGATTAGAGGAGTCGGGTGAGTTTCGAATCGAACTTCTTCAGAGGTTTTTTAAGTTATGAGATTTCTAGGGTTTTTGATTAATCTATGATTCCATTTCGTTACTTACGCTTGGATTTGTTGAATTTTCTACATTTCCTGGATTTTTAGCGATTTTAAGCTTTGTTTCTTTGTGCCTGGTTGCTTCTGAAACTTCTTCTCTACAAGGAAACTGTGAACTGTTTCGATTTCTCTGTAGTAGATTTTTCTTTTCTCTGTTTACAGTGTAGCTTGAAACCTTTCTGGGAAGTTCTTTGTTTAAGTTTCAAAACACCAACAGCTTCTTAGTGTAGGGAATGTTGTGTTAACTCTCGTAAGTCATGTTTTTAACTCCTTAGCTATTCTGAATCTCCTCAAGCCGCTGAATCAAGTAACTTGTGAAATCTGGGTCTTAATTCAATCAGTTCGATGAAAAAATTCTCTGAGTTCCTAGCTTGCTAAATAGTTTCTGGTTGTTTCTCCTCCGGCTTGTGGATTTGCCGGTTTATTTGTTCTTGTTGCCTAGGTTCTTAGTTTGGTGTCTCTGGTTTGCTTCGTTATTCTACATGTTCATTTGTATTTGAATATATGGTGGAGCTCACCATTTGCAATGTATCTTTGGTAGCTAGGCGGCATGTGTGTATAAGATGATGATTGCAGTAAACCATTCACATGCATGTATATTCATTAATATACACTGTACTATGCTAACATTTGCGATGCGTTTATCTGAATCCCGCATGCTATGTTAACACCTCCATATCTGCCTTTTTTTTTTTTTTAGCCAGAAAAGTAGCCATCCTTGAAGCAAAACGTAGCTCAGACATTGACAAATCGATCNTCTCCTCAAGCCGCTGAATCAAGTATCTTGTGAAATCTGGGTCTTAATTCAATCAGTTCGATGAAAAAATTCTCTGAGTTCCTAGCTTGCTAAATAGTTTCTGGTTGTTTCTCCTCCGGTTTGTGGATTTGCCGGTTTATTTGTTCTTGTTGCCTAGGTTCTTAGTTTGGTGTCTCTGGTTTGCTTCGTTATTCTACATGTTCATTTGTATTTGAATATATGGTGGAGCTCACCATTTGCAATGTATCTTTGGTAGCTAGGCGGCATGTGTGTATAAGATGATGATTGCAGTAAACCATTCACATGCATGTATATTCATTAATATACACTGTACTATGCTAACATTTGCGATGCGTTTATCTGAATCCCGCATGCTATGTTAACACCTCCATATCTGCCTTTCTTTTTTTTTTGTTTAGCCAGAAAAGTAGCCATCCTTGAAGCAAAACGTAGCTCAGACATTGACAAATCGATCAAATCTCGGAGTTTTTCTTCGGCTGTATAGGAACTTAGGAAAATTGAATGATACAGATACACGACAGGCATGGAGTGCAACAGAGACGAGGCAGCAAGGGCAAAAGAAATTGCAGAGAAGAAGTTCAGAATGAAAGACATTGCTGGGGCCAAGAAATTTGCCTTGAAAGCTCAAAGTCTGTATCCTGAGATAGAAGGTGTTTCTCAGATGTTAGCTACTTTTGATGTGTATATCGCTGCAGAAGACAAAGTCAACGAGGAAATGAATTGGTACGGAATACTCAATGCAAGTCCACGCGATGATAATGAAACGTTGAAGAGAAAGTACAGGAAGCTTGCTCTACTGCTTCACCCGGATAAGAACAGCTCTGTAGGAGCTGAGGGAGCATTCAAGCATGTATCTGAAGCTTGGAAATTCTTGTCAGATAACGAGAAGAGAGCAGCTTATGATCGTAAGAAGAGTTTGCACACAATTTATCAGAAGGTTTCAATGTCATCCGCTAATAGCGGCTTCTGCAATTTCACCAAGACTAATTTTACTCAGAAAACCAATCCGCCGACCCAGAAAACCAATCCGCCGACCCAGAAAAACAATCCGCCGAGCCAGAAGAACAATCCGCTAAAGCCAGTTGGTAATACACAAAAAACAGGACGGACTGATCACCATACAACAACACCAAGCTCATTTGCTGCATCTGGATCATCTGAGCAATCAAAGTCAAATACTTTCTGGACAGTCTGCAGGAGATGCATGCTGCAGTACGAGTATCTTAGAATCTATGTTAACTGTAACCTTCTGTGTGCTAATTGTCTACAGTCGTTTTCAGCAATAGAAGTCCCTAAACCGGGTATGTCAAGCCGTTGGAGTAGTTCCAGCCGACTAAAGCGAAACCTTGATCCAAAATCAGCTGCAAACCACAATACTACTTCAGGTTTATTTAAGAACTCCAAGTGGACATTCTCAAGAGCCAGCAGTGCAGCTCATGCTGCAAATGTGGTTCTACAGGCTTATGAGAAGGTGAAGAAAGACCGAGAGGAGGCAAAAGCAAACGCGAGAAGAGGAAAGAAGAATGCCAAAAGGAAGAGCACTACTGATTCGTCTGCTTCTGGTAGTTCTCTTAAAAAGAGGAAAGTAATAGGAGAAACCGATAACGGTTGCTCTGGTGGAAGAAGGGTCGCTTACTATATGACTGGTGAAACCGGAACAAACATGGTAAAGCTACATGGAACCAAAGAGAGAGTGGATAAGGTTAGCAAGGAGCGTATAACAAGGGAGAAAAAGTCGCGTTAGCATTCTGAATCAGTGGAGGGAGTTTATTTTGAGCTATGCAAGCATAATTGTGATTGATGTGTTTGTTATATATCATCTCCAGGCTATAACCAACCGATCACTAGGATATATTTTGTAAGTTGGGTCATTTGGTAATCTTTTGGTTCTAACATTGTAGAGCGAGAGAGATGGATCTTTTTAGGTAGAGGACACAAACTGCTTCCTCAGCATTTTAAGACAAGACTCAGTGTTGTGTCAAGTGATGTTGTAGCAAAATTCTCTGTTTTAGTGCTCTAATTAAAAAATTTGCTTTGTCGTTCCTTGTCTGTTTCAAGGAAGAAGAACATTAAAAGCTCTGACTATAAATTATTCATAAAAGTCTGTATCTACACAAGCCAAAGAATAAATGTTGAATAGGAGGAAGATGCGGTGCATCACGATTTACCAAGAGGCAAGAAGACCATAATATAAAATAAAATTAATTTTTTTTTTAAAAAGAGTGAGAGATAAGTAAACCTATTTCCAAGAACCCTAACCCTAGTTATATCAAGGCAAAAGCTAAGTCTTTGTACCCATTAAATTCAACAAGAGAGGCGAGAGAAATAGAAAACGTTTTGTCTTCTTCGACTTTGGAATCTGAGTCCGAAAATGGGGAATACTGCTCGAGTCCCTGACACTGAAAGTGACTCTAGCGAAGACGAGTATGGTTCCGAAGAGGTGAGTAAAGAGTCCGGTGCCGAAGAAGATGGGTCGAGTGAAGAAGAAGAGGAAGTTGATGTCAAGGTTTTGCCAAAAAAGAAGCTCGATCTCACTCTCAATCTGAAGAAACCCGCCTCTGAAAGTCAGAACAACAAGGCTCGTCCTGGTTCACAATCGGAGTCTAGGTCTCAGGGTGATGCGATGATGAGTGAAGAGGACTCTGAAGATCAGATCAACGTTAGTTCTAGTTCCGAAGAGATGAGTGAAGAGGACTTTAGTGCCAAAGAAGAAGAGGGAGATATTAGTTCTCGGAACAAGGCTGTTGCTGTGGAGAAACCGCCTCATGCGGTTGATATGCAGAGAGAGAATCTTGATCTCAATCTGAAGAACAAGGCTGGTTCTGGTTCACAACCTGATTCTAGGTCTCAGGTTGATGCGGTGAACAAACCTCTCGATCTCAGTCAGAAGAAATCTGCCTCTGAAAATCAGATCAACGTTAGATCTAGTTCCGAAGAGATGAGTGAAGAGGACTCTAGTGCCGAAGAAGAAGAGGGAGATATTAGTTCTCGGAACAAGGCTGTTGCTGTGGAGAAGCCGCCTCATGTCGTTGATATGCAGAGAGAGAATCTTGATCTCAATCTGAAGAACAAGGCTGGTTCTGGTTCACAACCTGAGTCTAGGTCTCAGGCTGATGCTAAGAACAAACCTAATGCCGTTGATACGAACAGTTTGGAAGAAGAGAAAATCGATCTCAATCCGAAGAAATCTGTCTCTGAAAGTCAGAACAAGGCTGGTTCTAGTTCACAAGTTGCTGCTGTGAACCAACCTGAAACAGAGATAACTGATCCAAAGCTTGATCTGCCTGCCAAGCGTGCTGTGGAAGATATGGGCCAACAGGACTACCCGGAAAGAAAAAGAGTGAAGAATATGGTAAGTGGTAGAGATGTTGCATCCCTCATGGGGACTGAGACAGGAGCCTACTGTTATGGATTAGACAAATCGACTGTGAGTCAAGTCTGTGAAACGGAAGTGGATAAAGAGGAGAATAGAGAGTTGGTGGAGAGGATCAAGAACCTTAGAGATGCACACTGGACTTTACAATTGCAAGAAGCTCAGCTCCGAGCTGATGTGACCAAAATGATTGTGGATGCGCTTAGGAAGAACCAATGATTCTTCCTTATGTTTTAGTTTCATGATTTATGCTGTCCCCCTTCTTTTTTTTTTTCTTGTTTGTTTTTTTAGTTCTACATTTTCATATTGCTTGTCTCTCTGTTTTGGTAACTTTAACCGAATAAATTAATTAAATCTCATTGAGTCTAGCAAGAATTGAAGAAAACCAGCCAAAGCTCTTCTCATTATCTCTCTTTTTTTTTTTTTTTTTTCTCTGTTAATCGAATTCCTTCCATCACATGGATTGAGGAAAACTAATGCGTGAGAGTTGCAGCAGAAGTTAGTGAGTTATAATCTTAATGTTGATCCTTTAGACTTTACAGTGAAGATGAATATAGATAGATCATGTTAGAGAAGGTTTTAAAATTAGGGCTTGAAATGGTCATTGAAACTAATGGATCTTGATCAATGGTAGGTTCTTAATCAGAATCCGTTTTTTTTTATTTTTTTTCGAACAAATAAAGAGAAAAAAAAAGTTGTTCATGTGATGTCTAACGTGAATCCGTTGTAGGTTCTTAGAATCCGTTTTGATTCTAATAACCTACAATTCTAAAAAAGTTTTTTCGAACCTACAATTTTTTTATAATTGTACGTTCTTAGAATCCGTTTTTTCGAAAAAAGAATCCTTTTTTTTTTTGGTTGTGTAGGTTCTTAGAATAAAAAGCTGTGACATGTAAGAGAAGAAATCTGACTTTTAGGGTTTCTAAAGTTGTTTGTTAATAATATAAAGTTGAGTATGTATGAAATTGTTTTTTTTTTTAAAGAAGGGTTTATGTATGAAATAGTTTAGTTATGTGGAAATGCATTTTTTTTGTCTGGTCTTTACTTCTCAAATCGTTGTTCATGTGATGTCTCACGAATGATTTATGAACAATTATCTACTGTTAAGAGACAACTTTGGTGTGTTTCATTTGAGACGATAGTAAATTTGTTATCCTGTTTTCTTGTGTGACAATTTTTATGACATTTTTTCGAATAACATGTGACCTCAGAATATTGATCGACTGTGTTTAATTTCTTTGGTCTTTGATCATAAAACGGAGGTATTAAATTCAGCCAATTTAGGAAAATGAAACACATAAAATTGGGAAAGTAATTAAATACGTTAAGCTTGGTCAATACAAAGTGTTCAGTAATGAAACAATCAATTAAAACAAGTATTTAGAAATTAAATATGAATAAATTGCAAAAGTTTCATCTGCTTTAATTTCTACCAAAGTGTTCATTATTCCTCTGTGTTTGTTTCCAAGTTTTAATTGATGATTGCCCCTTGGTCAATCTATGATGTTTCTCAAAACTTAGACTTACGAAGAGCCAAAGGAACGTAATAAAACCAATAACAAGAGTTGGGAGATGTAGAAAATCGGAAGAAAAAAAGTTAAAAGAAAGAAGAGATGAATCTGAGACTATATCTAAGAGAGTTTGAAGAAACATTCGATATGGAGAAAGCAGTGTGTAATCACGGCTTTTTCATGATGGCGCCAAATGTATGGAACCATAAAACAAAGTCACTAAGTCGACCTTTAACCGTTTCCAATTTGTCTTCCTTCAATGTGACCATCTCTCATCCTCGCACTCTCTCTTTTCTTGTAATCCAAGTTCATGGCATCAACAATGTCTCAAGGGTCGACGAAGAACTCATCTTGCAACAAGTGGCGAGGATGCTTAGAATATCATCCGAGGACGAACGTGACGTGACCGAGTTTCAACAACGTTATGAAGCTGCAAAGAAGAGTGGTTTTGGTCGAATCTTCCGCTCGCCGTCTCTCTTTGAAGATATGGTAAAATCTATCTTGTTGTGCAATACTTCTTGGGAGAGGACACTAGGTATGGCTTCTAGGCTCTGTGTATTGCAATCAAAGCTAGCTGATGGCACGGTTAGGCCGCCTTCTTCTCGCCAATCTAAAAAGAGGAAACTAGTCCCGAAAGCTAGGAAAGAAACAAGGGGAAACTTCCCTAGTGCTAAGGAAATAGCTAGCCTTGACAAAGAGTTGATCAATGAGCATTGTAAACTTGGTTATAGAGCAAAATGGATCATCAAATTAGCAAAGATGGTCGAGAAGGGGACACTGAATCTTGAAGAGATGGAGAGTAGAGAGATGGAAGCAGAACAAGTTTATGAGAAACTGATAAACTTGACAGGCTTTGGTTCTTTTGTAACTGCAACGGTGCTTATGTGTCTTGGTTATTACCATCTTGTTCCATCCGATACCGAGACCCTAAGACTCTTACGAGAGGTATATCTCTATATATACTTAGTTCCCTTAATAGATAGAGAAAATATCATTAACTAATCTAATCTAATGTATATAATGTTATCTTTGGAGGTGCATGGAGAGGAGGAGTATTCGAAAGAGACGCTAGAGAAAGCAGCACAATCATTTTACAACAAATTCTCTCCATTCCAGTCTTTGGCCTACTGGTTAGTTTCTACTATATTTGTATTTTCTAAAGCATGTATAGTTTCTGATATGCATTTATATTGCTTCTTTCTTGCATTATATATAGGTTTGATCTAATCCAAAACTATGAAACAAAACTTGGCAAGCTTAGCGAGTTGAGTCAGTGTGACTACAAGACTGTTGGAGGATGCTCTTACATCAAGGCAGACCAAATGAATACCTCTCTTTCTCTCTAAATGAAACTTTATATTTTACTTTCATGGTTTGCTTTTTTACAATTCTGGCTTTGTTCTGTGTTTACGTTCTGAATGCCTCTTTTGTTCGTTTTCTTATGGTTTCGCAATCGATTACCATAGTTTTTCCATCAATCGAATGAGCATCATTCGTTCAGAAGCTTCGATTAGCCTTTCTATAGATTGTTTAAATCTTGAGAGTGTTCGTTTTCTATAAAAGTGTTTAATACTGAAGTTATTTGTTATTTGTCCCTTCTTTATCTGCTTGATATTCTCCACTTAAATGGAACCAATAAAGCTCTTGATTAATGGAGACTAACATAAAACGTTGTTCGTTTCTTTCCTTCATTTTTTATTTGTTTTTGATGATTTAATTACTCCAAATTGTTTTATAGTGGACATTAACACTAGTATGAAATGATTTTGAGTTGAATGTGAAGAACACAATGTTACTTTGACGCAAAAAGATGCATTTCATACTGAAGCAACAATCCAAAATAAGATCAACCAGAAAACCAAAATAAAATTTACTTCTACATGGGACTTTAAGAAAGTTCAAATCAAAAGAAACTGAAATATAATCGAACATCCAAATTAAGATTAACCAGATAAGCAAAGATCCAACAAAGTGGCCACATGATGCACAAAGTGAGTCTTTTGAGCAGAAACTTTCAGTGCTTTTCCCTCCAACTTTCTCCACTTCCTTTGGACCGTCTTCTTCGTTTCAGAAGACATGGCACTCCATTTCTCCTTCAGAGTTGCTTCATCTGTTCCAAAACTAGCAATCGAAGTAGCAACGAAAGAGTTTAAAAACCAATCTTTTTCAGTTTCTACCTTACCACCTTCACGTTCAAGCTTGATCTTCCTCTTCTTCCGCTTAGTCTCGACCTCGCATCCCCAAATCAACTCAGACAAGTCGAAACATTCCTTGTCGTGTGGTTTTACAAATGTGGGTGCCACTTCGTCTTTCATCTTTTTGGTGAGATATTTCTTCTTCAACGTGTTAATCTTGATAACAAACTGTTGAATGTTTTTACCTTCGTAGATGATGTCTTCCTTCACTGAATCGTAAACAGTTTCCATATCGTCTTTAGGAAACTTACCATATTCATTTTTGTAACTGATGATGCCATTCAGAATGGTAATGTCATCCTCCTCACTCCATATTCGCTGGAAAAGAGCCATTTGAAAGAAAGCCTTTTTTTTTTCTTTACTTAGGCATTAGGGTTTAGTGATAATGGAGATAAAATCTTCTTTTTATAACTAATAACTAATTAAAAGTTAAATAACAATTAATTAGCCGACAAATTTGGCCAATTAACGTAACTCCCCCATTCTAATTAAACAACGTAATTAATTGTAGTAGTTGCTTCCCAATAATGTTGTTATTTAATGCTATTTTAAAAAGTTGGGCAAAATATAAAAATAAGTGATAATATGAGGTTTTATTTGAAAGTTACCCAATTAAATGTGGAGGCAGCTTCTATCCGAAAGTCTGATTCGAGATCGCCGTTTCTAGGGCTTTTCTGTTCTTCGCTGCCTCTTCGAGTTTGAAGCCTATAATCTCCATCACAGTTCGTCAAATTTCAGGTTTTTTCTCTCTCTTTTACTCCTTATGATCTATTGATAGGCTTAAGTTCGATTGCTATTAGGAATTTGATTTAACCGGCTGATACACAAATCCGATTTGTTTCTTCTAACATAATCGATATAATTTTGCAAGTTCCGTCAGAAATTGGTATCGAATTTCACTTGTAATTTTCTGGGTTTGACGAAATTGAGCTCCTTTGCGGTATATGCGATTTCTAGGGTTTCAGATGAATCTAGGATTTGTTCTTGTTTCTCTGTGTCTCTATATTCCTTGAAACAACAAAGTTTCAAGCTTTAGATGCTTGTTGTTTTTCTTAACGTGTTGAATTTCTGTTTCAGGTTTTGGGCTCGTAGGCTTTTTCTGTAATTCTCCGTTTTATAAAAAACATGGCAGAGATACAGACAAATGGAAGAGCGTACGAGTCGCTATTGGAAAAGGTTCTTTCCATGAACATTCTTTCTTCTGACTATTTCAAAGAGCTATATGGTTTAAAGACTTATCATGAGGTCATTGATGAAATCTACAACCAAGTTAATCATGTGGAGCCATGGATGGGTGGGAATTGCCGTGGTCCTTCGACAGCGTATTGTCTCCTCTACAAATTCTTTACCATGAAACTTACAGTAAAGCAGATGCATGGGCTGTTGAAGCACACAGACTCTCCTTATATTAGAGCGGTGAGTGAATCGTTTTGACCATCTTCTTGCATTATTGACCTAGATGATATAGTTGCTAAGAGCGCCTCGGACACCATCTGATAGCCTGCTTGATTAAAACGAATTTGGTGCAACACTCTCGATTTTTATTTAAAAGTGCATGACATGCACAGAGACAAAACTATAGATGCATATGCATATTTATCTAGCCTTGTGTGCTGTTTGTTCCAATACCTGTTCCTCCTGTTACTAGATACCGGCTGCGTGGTTTTTCTTTTTAGTCAATGTTAACACGGAAAAGGTAGGTGTTTCCTTTGTTTGGGGGAGTAATTAGAGAGCCTCTTACAGTCAGGTAATAGCATTCCTTACCTCTGGGTTCCATCTGAAACTATTCTTTTCTCATCCTGTATTGAAGGTGTGAGCGTACGCATAATTGTTCTTGTGTTTTCATAACAGATTTTCACAACCACAAACAAAGTTGGGATGTCATTCTTTCTTTGAGTTGCTGAGAGTTTATCCCACCAATATAAATAAGACCTTTCTTTGCTAGCAGTATCTGCAAATCAAGGTTTGAGGTGTCTTTTCTATTCTAGCTACTCTATCTCTCTAGGATCACCTCTCTGCCCATTTAAAAGTATAGAAACTGGCGACTGTGACAATAATCTGTCTAGGATAATTCACTCTTAGTTTGGCACCGGTGTTCCACTAAGAGTTCTAGGATCTATGTGAAGTTTTTTTCTTTTTAATTAGAGAGAACTGTGTGCTTCCTTGGGTTACTGGAACTTATGATAGTCTTGCATTTTATGTCGATGTTTCTCCAATTTCTTGCTACTTTGTTTTGCTTTGCATTTTTCCATGTTATATTCCATGGTATAACAACTTGTCTGATCTGTTTTTCTATGTTCATTACTCTTGATCTGACCCGAGGGGACTAAATGTGCAGGTTGGATTCCTATATTTGAGATATGTTGCAGATGCAAAGACGTTGTGGACATGGTATGAACCATACATTAGAGATGATGAGGTAAGCATTTTTTTATAACGCGATCGCCTATTCATACATATGGGTTCATTAAAGTTATTGTGTCAGTCCATCGTGTTTTTCTTTAGTTCCTCAATACGTTTAATATAGAAGCTTTCTTAGTACAGTATTGTAAATGAGATTATCTCACAACAGAATTTGGAACCATAGAATAGATTATGTCTGTGACCTAAATGGCTACAATTATAGCGCATCTCAATTTGTAAACTCTTTGAGTGTACTGTCTCTGTCTTGAAGTTCTTGTGGCCTACTGCTTATCAAATACCTTGTTGTGGGTTTGTGTTGTTATCATAATACACGCTCCAACTTGTTTGAACTTGGCTCTGCATTGCTCTTTTTGTATACTGCTTTACATGAATAATTGAATATATTTATTTACTCTGCTTCAGGAGTTTGCACCAGGATCAAATGGACGGATGACGACAATGGGTGTTTACGTACGTGATTTGCTACTTGGACTGGTGAGTCCCAACTCCCAAGTTGTGATATTACATGGTCAAAAATTTCTGTCTTCTGTGAGTTGTCCCATGGAAAAAGTGTTTTTGGCTGGGCAGACTTGGATGCATCTGGGTATCTCCTGGGTCTAGAAATGAATATATTTACATAACTGAGAATTTGAAGTGATATTGAGACAGGAACTTTGTTTCGTCGGTAAGATGATGTGTGGTGATTTAAGATCTTAATGTTAATTGGTTTTACTGTGTTGTTATTGAGGACGTAGTTGCTTATTTAAATTATTTCTTAGCTGCCATTTTATAATGGTTATTTAATACCATATATCACGAAAATAATCCTAAGTTGTGTTTTTGAAGAGTGTTTGGTGATTATCTGCTATAAGAATTTACTTACTTTTTGCACTAATACTTTAGTGAGGTCGTAGATTTAACTAAACGGAATAGTGTTTCGTGTACATGTGAAACTGTATTGGAAGTTTATTTTATATATTTCCTGTTTGTTTTAGTAAAAATCCACTAGCATTTGACCATATAAGTTGAGTCATTTATCTAGGCATACTTTTGAGCAATAAGATGCCTTAAATGTCTCCATGATGCTAATTCCTGAATCTGACTTGCTTTGTTGGTTTTTGCAGTATTACTTTGATACTTTGTTTCCACGTATTCCTGTTCCCGTCATGCGCCAGATTGTATCAAACCTTGAGAAAATGAATTTACCAACTAAACCTTCTGGTTCAACTGGAGACATGACTCGTGGCTCTGAAGACACTGCCCGTCGTCCACCATCAGTAAAAGCATCCCTCTCTGTTTCATTTGGTCAGCGTGCACCTCACCGTGCTTCCACCAGAGGCTCCTCTCCTGTTCGCCGTCCTCCACCTGCTAGTTATGACAGAAACGGAGGCGATGAACTACAACAGCGGTCCCCACGTAGGAGCCAGAGCCGCGACTATTATTCTGATAGAGACTCTGATAAACAGCGGGAGAGAGAGAGGGACAAAGACAGAGAGAGAGACAGAGAGAGGGAGAGGGAGAGAGATAGAGATAGAGATAGATACAGAGAAAGGGAGAGGGATTATGGTAATGATAGGAGATCGAGGCGTGACTATGAAAGTAGGAGCAGACGCAATGATTATGAGGATGATAGAAGCAGACATGACCGGAGAAGCAGGAGCAGAAGCAGAAGTAGGAGCAGGAGTTTGCAAATTGAGCGTGAACCGACTCCAAAAAGAGATAATAGCAACAGGGAGAAATCAGCTGTGACTGTGAACAGCAATCTTGCAAAGCTAAAAGATCTATATGGAGACGCGAGTAATCAGAAAGGGGATGAAGGATTTGGAACAAGGAGGGATTCAAGTTCAGAAGAAGTCATTAAGCTTGGTGGTTCCTCTTGGAGGTGAAAAAACAAAACAAAACAAAANGAGAAAGGGAGAGGGATTATGGTAATGATAGGAGATCGAGGCGTGACTATGAAAGTAGGAGCAGACGCAATGATTATGAGGATGATAGAAGCAGACATGACCGGAGAAGCAGGAGCAGAAGCAGAAGTAGGAGCAGGAGTTTGCAAATTGATCGTGAACCGACTCCAAAAAGAGATAATAGCAACAGGGAGAAATCAGCTGTGACTGTGAACAGCAATCTTGCAAAGCTAAAAGATCTATATGGAGACGCGAGTAATCAGAGAGGGGATGAAGGATTTGGAACAAGGAGGGATTCAAGTTCAGAAGAAGTCATTAAGCTTGGTGGTTCCTCTTGGAGGTGAAAAAACAAAACAAAACAAAACAAAAAACTGTGGATTTTAAAATGCTTCTATTTCGTAGGATGATGCATGCATGTTGTTTTACTGTATTGTTTTAGTCTCCATCAAACTATTTGTTATATGCCTGAAATTACAGTTTCTAGAATTGATATTTATCTTGAATTTGTTTTAGACTACGTGCTGTGTTTTGAGCTTCTTACATATTATGTGCTTTCTCTTGTAATGTATCTGTGCTATTCTCAGCAAGGTAAATGTGATCAAGCAAATCAACTTCTCTCAGTCCACATGTACTGAATGCGGATTTCTCAACAGGTTTGGGCATTGTACAGTTTTCTCCTCAAGCCGGGTTCTCTTCATCGGTATACTCAAACCTTCGATCGATCCACATGACCGGTGTAAATCCTTCCCCCCGGATACTATGGACTTTGTCGTAGAATGGGAATAAAGACGTGTTTGAAGGTAAAATATACAGAGTTGATGAAGTGGTAAGGAAAGAAACAGGGGATGTTTCTTAATTAACACAGACGCATGGCTTCCTCCTCCTGCCAATTCTGCGTAATGCAATATCGGTTTCTCGAAAAGGCGCAATCTTACGAAAGATGGAAGATTTGCAGTCATGTGGCCTAAGAATCTCCATCATCCTCACCTTTGGCAATGATCTTATCGAGGTGTAGATGATTAAGTTAAAAAAAGGTCTTTTTTTTTGGTTTTGGACATTACTCTGTTCTTTCTTCTTGCTCTGTTTTTGAGCTCTATAAACATTTGGAACCATTGGTTTATTCTTTATACTAAAAACATTTTTTAACACTTTTGTAACAATTTTTTTATTCGCTAATGATTTATTTATATTTCAATTTTGGATGTAAAACAATTCTGTCCATAAAATTGTGAATCCATTTTGCTCTGCAACTGAAACACCGAAGAAGATGGATTCTCTTCGTCTTCTCCAACCTCTCCACAGTCTCTCTTCCACTCTCTTCTTTTCTCAGAATCGAAGTTTTCGTTTGATTCATTTCTCATCCTCCCTAAAACCTCTACTCTCGAAAAGGCGCAATCTTTCGAAACCCTTGACTCTCCCATTTGCTCTTACGGAATCAGATTCTCCTCAACCTGTAGAATCAAGCTCGAAATCTCTTCTCCTACAACTCTCTGTAAGTGGAAAAAACTCTATTTTGAACGAATCCCTTTTCTGGTTATGATGGGTCAGAATTGAAATTTGTTGTGTTGTTGCAGAAATGTTTCGATCTTCCATCAGATTACTTCCAGCAGCTACCAAGTGATCTTCGCCTCGATGTAAGCCCTAATTAGCTTCCTCAATGTTTCAAACTTAGTGTTGATTTTGGGTTTTTCTCTCTCCAGTTAAATGATGCTGCCTTTGATCTCTCCAATGGACCCATCATCGATGAGGTTAGTTCCTCTTTGTACACATAAACTGAATTTTTTTTAGTGCTAACCACCAAATCAACACTATAACCTCAAGTTCTGTGAACTTATTCATAGTTTTCTAGGGGAGGATTATCTTAGTACTGAGTTCAAGAATAGCTATTTCATCTCTGGGATCTCTCATGTGACGTTCACCAAAGATTCGTGATAGTTTTCATCCGTATATATTCGTTTTCGGTAACTATAAGATTGATGGAAGGAATATCGTCATGTATGTGACTATGTGTTTAAGCTTTACTGGTTTTTACTAGCAACTTATGATAGAAATTTGCAGAAGAAGATCTAGGCGCTCCATTATTCTGATATATACAAGCTAGAGACATAAGTCTGTATTCCTTTAGCCTCTAGGATCCTGATCATAACACTGATCTTCGCTTTTAGACACTGTGCATCTTAAGGTACCTTGGATCTTCTCTTCTATCACCGCTTTCATCTGTGGCTTCATACTTCTGTTCAGATAATCTCTACTAAATGAACTTCTCTGACGATCTCGTTGCAACTTCGCGAAGAATGTCTGTCTTCTTCCCTCCATTGTCAGTTGACTAATATCTTTTTTGACTTAGCTTCCTTGTTCCTGTTTTCTCTTCCTATTGCTCTAAAACCTGGTTTGTCTTCTTTGCGATTTGATTGGAGAGGATGAGAGGTTCCTGAGTCTTTGTAGTGTTTTATATGAGCCCCCCCCTCCTTGCCTCATTTACTTAAACTTTGAGGCACTTATATAATTGCAACCTCTCAAATCTATTTGTAGTGTGGTCAAGAGCTTGGGGAGACCTTAATGAATCTGTCCCGTGCTTGGGAACAAGCTGACACATCAACTTCTCGTAGTTTAGTGGAGAAACTTCCCGAACTGGAAATTTCATTAACAGATGGTGCCAGATCAGGTAGCAAGAAGTAGCTCTATAGAGTATGTGTTTACGCATCTTTCTAGATCTATGCTCTTGTAATCATACTCGTTTTTACCTCTTATTGTTCAGCTTTTGGGAGGCGTCTGATATCTGCGGGAAAAAGGTTCAAGGGCATGGGACAGTATGGTCAAGGTGACTTACAGAAGGTACCTGAAATGTAGGTGTGGTTTCCTCTACTGATTGTTTGATTATGTTTACTAGGTAAAAACGTAAACATAAGTGACACTTCACTGTAACTGTTTGCATACTTATTTCAAATGTTAATCAGACCATCAGTCTACCTTGTTAGACTTAACCACCAAGATGATACAATCAGTTAGTCGTCCGTACAATCATTCATGCCTGCAACAACTAACGTTGCTGAGAACTCTCAGATTGCTAAAGCGATGATTACAACTGGAGAGGTTCTATCTGCAAGTACATCATCTGCTTCAGTCAGTAATGAATCTAAGTCGCAAACAAGGATGTTTAAGGTAAAGCATAATATATGGTTTCTCTTGTACGTTCACTGAAGCTACTTTGCGGATGAGATTTTTTGTTTTGTGTTTGTTTTTGTTTGAACTGCAGTTTGGGGAGCTTCAGGTTGCTGTGAGTCCAGAGAAAGCGTACGCCGGAGCTGCCATTGCGTTCGTCTTTGGGTATTTGTGGATGCTTGTTTATTACTTTTGAGAACTTTGTATCACACTCTTAACAACATTGAAAAACTGTTCATACTTGGATCAAACAGGATACTTTCATGGCAAATCAGTCAGGGGATCCAAAGCATACCAGAGAACTCATTGCAGTATGCAAACGACAATGCATTGCAACTCGCAAAGGTTGGTTGATCAAACATTACGGTTTATGTTGTTTTGAGCGTTTTTTAAATTGATGTTTTGTCATATGTTTTTGTTCTTGTGGGCAGTCTCTGAGAGGATCTCTTCTAGCTCTGTTTTATGCGTCGACCGTCTTGTCAGGCTTCACAACCGCTGGGCTTCTCCTACTCGCTAAGCAGCTTTCATCACAGAAAGAATGAATCTTTGATGATTACACACTTCGATTTCGGGAAGATGATACTAAACTTTCATAGTCATAATCCTTCCTTAGTTGGTCTCTAATACTCTCATGTTCAAGGCCAAATATTGTATCTACTACAACTGCAATTTATCTTTGTTATGAATGGATCGAAAAATAAAATATCATTTGTTGTTTCTTTCTCCATTCCATTGCTGCTCCACTTTGGTAGGAAAGATTTCAACTTTGCTGATGCTTGCTCCCCTCCATCATCTCTTTTAATCTCAACAAAACACTGTTGAAAACAGATTTTTCAGTGACTAGAGCTTCGACATACTCGCGCCTACCAGGCAACATGAAACTTTCATTCCAAAAAACGAAAACAAATGTATACCTCTCATTAAGGGAGGGCATTAGCTCTTTGACAACAGAAACAGCGATCGACTCATCTGACTTCTCTTGCGACGATGAAGCTTGCTTTTCTTTACTCACTGCAACACAAGCGAAGTTTCAGTAAAAATATGAAGAAATTAATACAAGTAAGAATGAATTTGTACGAGGAAAAAGGCGTTTTTTAACCCTCACCTTCTACATCTTCTTGAAGCCTGGATTTGCCTCCAAGATATGAACGTTCATCCGCTTTTAAGTCTAGGCCTTCTCGGTCAGCAAATTTCTCTAGTAAGCGGCCGATTAGGTTATGTGCAACCAAGCTTGTCTCATCACAGATTTCTTGGACTGCGAGGTACTGATTTTTGTTTCTTTTGAGTGGACTCTGCTCACCATCATCATCACTCTGTATGTTTTCAACAGAAAACAATGAACGAGAGCTAAACTGGTTATCAATTTCCTTCTCATTATCCCTCTCACCCTTGCTCGTACCTATGCCATGTCCATCACTGACACTTGTTGATTTATTGGACGTGGGAGTGACAGAGAGAGACCTAGGATGAACTCTTGTAATACTCTCTGCAAGGTCTCTTACAACGACAGAAGAGCTGATACGACGCTGGTTAACTGTGTATGAAGAAGCACCCAGGTCCAAAACTGAGCATTCTGCGCCACCTTCCTTATGATCCGCACCAGTGGAATCAATTGCATCGTCTTGAGGGTCATCATCATCCTCACTCTCTTCTAGCTCCTCCATATAAGCATCACCAAAGTCCTGATCGAGCTCATAATGTGGAACACATTGCCAAAATATTTGCTTCACTTGAGCACTCACATTTAATATACACTCGGTCTCTTCCTCAACTGCTTCCCTTGGAAATTCCTTATACTCTACATCCCGCGTAGTCCCATTGACCAATGAAAGAGCTTCTTTTAAAGACTGTGGAATGATATCCATATCACCGCACTCAAACAGATATTCAATCAACATTGTTTTGACCGCTGATCTTAAACTGGTATTTGGTTTTTTGTGTTCTGGTTCTAAGATAAGACCCAGTCTTTCCAGCTCATCAATCCTGACCACTTTCTCATTAATATCGAGTAACCAGACTGCCTTCACTATCTCGTTCTGCAGGTTCTTTGTTTCTGGTGAGAAATGCCAAAAATCTGTGGCAGCGGTAGTTTTGTAGCCACAACTTACCTTAAGTGATAAATCAACTAATGACATGGCCTTAGCCAATGGCTCCGGCAGTTTATCTCCTGCAGAAAGTTCAGAGAGCATCTTCTCGCTAGCTTGCCTCACATTTTTCATCAGACGACTTCGTCTCAGACTATTGGTATTCAACCGAGGTATCGCTCTTGAGCCATTGAGTTTCTTATTCATTGCAGATAGAGTCTGAGTCGACAGTTTCTCTAGCTCATTAAGTACCTTCATTGCAGCATCACGATGGGACTGAAACATGGGCGTTGCCGGATCCATCCTGCAATCTTTCCGGAAATTCCCGGGATCACTAAGAGCTTGATGCACCTGCCTAACAATGTCTGCCTCTCCAGTATGGTCTTTTTTCTTTCGGAAATCACTGTTGATCCATTCTCTGATAACCTGTTTCATTTTCCATCGAGTCTTCTCAAACGAAGAAGAGCCTCCTGTGACTATCTTAGCAACGAGATGTAGACCATTATTCGTCAGAGAATCAAGATACACGTCAAGCTTTCTAACAACGTCTTTAGTGCTCAACTTTGACTCCTTTTGTTGAACAGAATTGCTAATCTCTCCCTCTTTGCGAAACCCAAACGCTTCTTCTACACGCGACTTTGTGGTCTCGTAGAATATCTGGAAAAAAGCAACAGAGTGAAAACGAAAAAGCTGGAGATCTCAATGAAAAAAAAAACTGTGAAGAGTGTGAGAGAGACTTTACATCATCTTCCCTAAGCAAAGATTCAGGGAGGAATCTGTCAAGAAAAAAAAAGCACACACACAAAGAGCTCATCATAGAGTCACATAACAAATAGAAAAAAACTCAGTAACTTACTCACTCGGATTCGTTAAAGTCAGTATGATTCTCAGAATCAGGTATATCTAGACCCAACAGCCACCTACCAAAGACAGAGAGATTGATTCGAGATCAAAGAGCTCGTCACAACTATGGTACAAAATTCGAGAATCATGTAACAAAAATCTCGAATTCCTCGAGTGGGGAAAAGAAGAAGAAAAGAAAACCTTCTCTTGAGTCGAATCCGCTCGTCTTGATCCTCAATCTGTGAAACTATCGAATCGACATCCGTCTGGAAGAAACCTGAGCTATTATTATCCATCGCCTAACTTCTTCGAGACGAAGAGACGAATTGATGTGTTGCAGTTTATTGACGGCAGAAAGGAGAACTGTTTTTTTGGGGTGTCAATTATGGTTTTTAATAGAATTTAAATCCAACCACAATCCCAAAATTGGTTGTTATTTAATTACGTTTTTTCTTAAAATTTGTTTTAAAATTTTTTAAAAAATGTTTTGAGATGTTCTGAATTTTATAATATGTCTAACTAATGATTATAGATAGAGCTGTCAAATCGGACTAATCAGTTTATATAATCCGTTTTGTAGTAGACTAAAATATAAACTTAAACTTACACATACTCAAATAAAAATACAACAAACTATAGTTAACTTAAAAAAATCATATTATTTAGTAAATTGAGTATACCATCTATCTTCAAAACTAAAAACTAATATTTTGACTTGCGAGACTTGCTTTTGTGGGCATTTGAAATTAGAATCATAACTCGTCCATGACGGACTAATCCGCTTGCTTAATCTATTTTGCGGTGGACTAAAATTATTCGGGATAATCCGCAAAGAACTATAATCTTGAAATACTAACTCTAATATGCACTGTTTAATGACTCTGAGTTTTGTGGTCATTCCACGAACTCTTAAAAAATCAATTTTATTGTGCCTAACTCTTTATAAAAATAGTAAATATTTTTCAACTTTTGTTTTGATGTATATTCAAATAAGATAATATAAATTATAGTGAAAAATATTATAAGATCACGAATATTTTTTTTCTTTGAATATATGTGGATTGATTATTATTTTAAAATATATATTATTTTCGTAATAACTTCGTATAGCATACATTATACGAAGTTATACGATTCGTCTCAGACTATTGGTATTCAACCGAGGTATCGCTCTTGAGCCATTGAGTTTCTTATTCATTGCAGATAGAGTCTGAGTCGACAGTTTCTCTAGCTCATTAAGTACCTTCATTGCAGCATCACGATGGGACTGAAACATGGGCGTTGCCGGATCCATCCTGCAATCTTTCCGGAAATTCCCGGGATCACTAAGAGCTTGATGCACCTGCCTAACAATGTCTGCCTCTCCAGTATGGTCTTTTTTCTTTCGGAAATCACTGTTGATCCATTCTCTGATAACCTGTTTCATTTTCCATCGAGTCTTCTCAAACGAAGAAGAGCCTCCTGTGACTATCTTAGCAACGAGATGTAGACCATTATTCGTCAGAGAATCAAGATACACGTCAAGCTTTCTAACAACGTCTTTAGTGCTCAACTTTGACTCCTTTTGTTGAACAGAATTGCTAATCTCTCCCTCTTTGCGAAACCCAAACGCTTCTTCTACACGCGACTTTGTGGTCTCGTAGAATATCNTTAAACCGACTCGAACTAAAATTTGATCATAAGACCTACTTTTTAGAATCCAAAAAACCCAAAACCCCACAACCTGAACCAAACCGAAGAACTGAAAGCTCAAATGTCTACATAGAGACGTCGAACGCGCCGGGGACCCGCAAACCATGCATAATAAGGTCCGCCGCGAGATGGGCTTGGACATAGTTATACGGATCGCGTGTCGGCCTGTTGCGGTTTCAAAAATGGACCGGCTTGCAGACCAACGTTTTTCATACTCCAAAATTGACATAAAATAACATATGCGAAATAATAATTTCTTCTTTCCTTGAATTACGGTAGATCTATTTAGTTATTATCTCAATAAATATGCAGATATATCTCATATTACAATTTTCTTTCAATGAAATAAAACATTTATTATATGAAAAATTAAAAATAATGGCAATACACATTGGATCGCGGGTCGGTCCGCTAATTCAATGGAATTCACGAAACGGGCAATGACATAGTCATAAGGACCACGGTCCTAGCGGGCCAGCCCGCTGCAGTCCAAAAAATAAAAAAGTTCGCTGCAGGACGGGACATGGGCTGGCCCGTTAGACACCCTTATGTCTACACTTGGAAGTTGGATTTCTGTCGTTTAGCAATTGGTGCCGTTTCCATTTCCATAAAACGCCGTGCATCTTACTTGTCTACACTTGGAACGCTATGTCGCCTATGAAGCCCAAATTTTAAAACGACGCGTATCATATTTTTTCGGCACAAAAATTATTTTACAACTTTTCCCGCCTTCATTTTAATTTTTTTTCTTCTTCTGTCCCCCCCATTCCCTCCCACTCGTTGTGGCTGAATCAAATAATAAACGAATCGACACAGTTTCGAAACCCTAGAACTGAAGAAATGTCGACGTGGCAGCTATTTTCCGATCCCGGCGGCGATAGATTACGGTGGGAAGTCGCTGGCCGGATTCTTCAGTCTGACAACTCCGATTCTACTCCAACCACGAAAACGCTCGAATCCACAGCTCCTCCTCTACCTTCCATGGCTGATCTCTTGATCCGAGGTGATTTTTTTTTTTAATTTATCGATTCGTTTGTCAATGTGAGGGAGATTAAAAGTATTGTTTGATGAAGGTTGCTCGAAGCTTATAGAACGGGAGGAAGCTATGCCAACAATGTTTACGACTGGTCTAGGCAAGTCTGTATCTCTAAAAGACTCTTCGATTTCCAGAGCCAAATCGATTTTAGCAGATTCAGGTGCGTTAACCTATTGATTTTTCTACATCTTTTGCTGGGTAATTCGAAAGATTTCAGATTATAGGTGATAATGGGTTTAGAGAAAGTCTTTTGAATGTTCACTGTTCTTGGCTACTCTTTAGATTTGCCCAACACAGGATGCTCAAATCCGCAAAAGAGACGAGTGGTTGTGTGCACATTTATATATCAAGTTGTTCTTTTTGTTGTTATTTCACACAGTTTCTTGAGTTGGGCTGTTATCAGCTGGTAGGGAACAAATAATCAATTCACCATCTTACTTTTGTTAAAGAGAAATTACATTATTCAGTTGATATGTTACTAAGCTTCTATTTGATTATGTAGACAAAAACGTTCTTCCCAGGGAGAGTGGGTTTGGTGTTCCCAACACTTTTTTTCAGACAGCTTCTAACAAGAAGGTTAATGTATCTTCTGCCGGTCTGTCAAGAGCCAAGGCGTTGTTAGGACTAGAAGAAGATGATTTGAATGGGTTTAACCACGCAAACCGTTCGTCTTCTTTCCAACAGCAACATGGGTGGTCTGGGTTGAAAAGTCATGAGGGTTTTGATGCTACATCGGTTCAGCATCGTTCGGTAACTCCAGGAAGACAATATGAGGGTCATGTATCTGGGAGGAGATCTGAAATGTTGACTCCAGCTTCAAAGGTGCCTCAAACAAAGTTTCAGACTGCTGGTGGAAGATCATTGTCAGTGTCGGTTGAGGCATTGAAACGTGCTAGAAGCCTTCTTGGAGACCCTGAGTTAGGGAATTTATTTGATGATGTAGCAGCAGATGATCAGTTTGTTACGCCACAGAAAGATGAAAGGTTAGGTGATAGTGCCAACACAGGTTATATTGCTCATGAAGGAAAGACAAGCAACAAGCATACGTCAAATAGTTTTATATCTCCTCTTCTGTCATCGTCAAAGCAATTTAGATCAGTCAAATTGGAGAACCTAGCTTCAGGGGGTAATTTGATCAAGAAATTTGATGCGGCTTTTGTTGAGACAGACTGTGCTCTGAATATAACTAAACCTGCTACACATGGACTATCAATTGAGAGGCCGTTAGCATCAGATATGGCAGTGAATAATCCCACGGAAAACGGTTCCATTCCAAGAGCTAAACAATTTGGAAGGCCAGCTGACCAGCCACTTGTCGATATAACAAATCACAGTGATAGAGCTTACTCAAATAATAAACTAGACAGTAGCCAAAAGAAAAGACTGGGAAAGACGGTCTCTGTTCCTCCTTTTAAAAGGCCAAGGACTTCCTCCTTTAAAACTCCTTTAATGAAAAATTCTCAGCATGCTTCAAATGGTAAAATATTCAAGACTTTTTTATGATGTTTTTGTTACTAACAGATTTTCTATGTGAATTTATTTGGTTGGCTCTCAGATTTATAATTTTTGGTATCCTGTCTATTATCAGGTTTGTCTGTCGTATCTTGTGATACACATAATTCCAAAAAAGTTCTTTCTACAAGATGTCAAGAAAGGTCTCCAAGAGTATATATCAAAGATTATTTTGGAATGCATCCAACAGCTACGACCAAGGTAGAATCTTTTGTCCCTTTCACACTTCCCATGTTCCTGTGCTATATATACCTTTTCGTTTGTCATTCACTCAAACCATGCTTACGGGCTGGTCTTAGATGGTTTATGTGCCAGACCATGTCAGAAGAATCAAATCAAGTAATGCAGATAAATATGTATTCTGTGATGAGTCTTCCTCAAGCGTAGTTGGAGCTGAAACTTTTCTTCAAATGTTGGCAGAGTCTGGTGCTTCCTTACAACATGCGTCTAGAAAGTAATTTTTCCGTCCCTTTTAAGTTACCCATCGTATTTGCTTATTGTACCCGAAAATGTTTGTGACCGTTCTTATGATCTTGCATGTGACTCTCATTTTATTAGATAGACAGCGAGCTCTAAATTCTGCACCTATTAACTATCTATCTCTATATATATGCACTAGGTGGATCACCAATCACTACAGGTGGATAGTCTGGAAACTTGCAAGCTACGAGACATACTACCCAGCCAAATGCAGAGGAAACTTTCTGACAATCACCAATGTTCTCGAGGAACTAAAATACAGGTTCCCCAATTGTTCAACACAACTCATTGTTATTTGAGCTCATGCGAAGTCTAACATGGTTAATCTACCTCCATAGATATGAGAGAGAGGTCAATAATGGTCATTGCTCTGCAATCAAGAAGATTCTGAGTGGTGATGCTCCAGCTTCTTCAATGATGGTGCTCTGCATATCAGCTATTAATCCAAAGACTGATGATGATCATGGTTCTTATAGTGGCAGCAATGTGAAAATAGAACTCACTGATGGGTGGTATGAAATCGCTATTGTTGTATGGATACCTGTTTTCTTGTCTTGTTTCCTCATGATTCTTTTTTTTTTTTAAATCACAGGTACTCGATGAATGCTGCTCTGGATGTCATGCTGACAAAACAGTTGAATGCTGGAAAACTTTTTATTGGGCAGAAGCTTCGAGTAAGTTAATTTCCTGCAAGCTTTTAATATTTTGTTTGGCAATACGTATTTTTGGTTAGATCACTGACTTACAGCATGCTCACGTCCTTATTTCTTATCTGAAGATCCTTGGGGCAGGACTTTCTGGCTGGGCTACCCCAACATCACCTCTTGAGGTTTCTTAGGCTTTGAATTTTATTAGAGTTTTCCCATGTTGGTTTCTTCATGGTTTCATTCAACCAAACTTTCAGGCAGTGATTTCAAATACGATCTTTTTGTTGTTGAATATTAATGGGACATACAGAGCTCACTGGGCGGACCGACTAGGATTCTGTAAGTAGCTTTATGCTGTGGACGTCACTACATCCTCAGAGTTGCTTATTTCATAGTGCTTTTGTGCTTTCATACTGGTTTCTTTATATTGACTGTCTTTTGCTCCCTTCTTCAAGGTAAAGAAGTTGGTGTCCCTCTGGCTCTCAATTGTATCAAGAGCAATGGGGGTCCAGTGCCTAAAACGGTAGCTGGAATCACACGAATATACCCTATCCTATACAAGGAAAGGTCAATATAAATGTGTGCCTTTTAACAAATTGGCCCCCTGTATGCTTCTGGCAAAAACTTATATCTGCTTGGTATATACAGGTTAGGTGAAAGGAAGTCAATAGTTCGATCAGAGAGGATGGAAAGTAGAATGATCGAGTTGCATAACCAGCGGCAAGTTTCCAGTAGAACTTTAGAGAGCAATTTTTAGTAACACTTATGTGATCAATTTTGCACATGCATCTCGTCTAAGGAGTATCATGAGTAACTCATCAAAGCTAGAAAGGTTCTGTTACAACCAACAATATTAGGTTCGAAGTGGCTGGTTTTTGGGGCAGACAAATAATCTTCATAGAAAATCTTCTGAATGTGGATGGATTTGCTTACTACTTTAGTCAATTGGCTTGCTGCTTAGCCAACAGGCGAGCTAAAGATTGCAGTTCCTCTCATTCTTACCTGCCTATATATATTTTTTTCTTTTCTGTTTGCCTTTAGGCGCTCAGCTCTTGTTGAGGGTCTTATTTGTGAGTACGAGAGAGGAATCAATGGTGTCCACAGCCAGAACGTCACTGACAGCGAAGAAGGAGCCAAGCTCTATACGCTGTTAGAGACTGCTGCTGAACCTGAACTTCTAATGGCAGATATGAGTATGGAGCAGTTGACGTCTTTCGCTACATATAAAACTAAGTTTGAGGTAGAATATTGTTTATTTGTCTTTTCTTAACAGATCGTTTAGCCCTCAATTAACTAACTGTTTCAATTTAAACCTCAGGCAGCCAGGGAAAAAAAGATGGAAAAATCAGTGGAAAAAGCTCTGGAAGACGCTGGCTTAGGTGAAAGGGATGTCACCCCATTCATGAGGGTTAGGCTTGTTGGACTGACGAGCTTAAGTTATGAAGGAAAACACAATCCAAAAGAAGGCATTCTAACAATCTGGGATCCCACGGAGAGACAGGTACAATAAAAATGCCTATATCTGAATGTTTCATCACAATCTAAAAGAGGGCACTTTTTCTAATGGGTTATATAAGTTTATGCGAACCTTTTCCATATGAGCTTAGATTTAAGCGTGACCTCTAGTCATAACCTTGTCAGAGTTGCTGTGGGCCTTGTATGGACTGAAATTTCATATCAGAATCGTGACCATCTATGTACATGACGAGCATCATTCATTAGGTTGAGCAACTTTTGTTCTTGTAGATTCTTAAAACAGTTGTCATTTTCTACTACTATGACAGATAACCGAGTTGAAAGAGGGGAAAATATACATACTGAAAGGGCTGGTTCCAATAAACTCAGATTCACAAACACTTTACTTACATGCCAGAGGGTCTAGCTCAAGATGGCAGCCTTTATCTCCAAAAGCTTCTGAAAGTTTTCAGTAAGTTGTTTTTGTGAGCTTTCTTTTGTAGACATACCTGAATCTAATCTCATCTACTTGTTTAATTTCCCTGTGTTCCAGGCCCTTTTTCAACCCCCGTAAACCGATCTCTTTGTCGAATCTTGGTGAAATTCCTCTTTCAAGGTTAAATCTCATCCCAAGCTTGTTATACACACTCTTTACCAAACTTACTTTTGCTTATCTATACCCTAACACATCTTATTATCATCCTCTTAGTGAATTTGATATCGCGGCGTATGTTGTATATGTTGAAAATGTATACACGGATGTTGAGCAAAAGAAGCAGTGGGTGTTTGTGACAGATGGATCCTTTCAACGTTTACATTCAGGGGAAATCTCATATAGTCTTCTTGCTATAAGCTTCAGCACCCCATCCATGGATGACTTCCCCATTACACTCTTTAGCAAAAATCTTGTCGGATCCGTGGTATGTACAAACTCAAAGTCTTCTCATAGTTTTACACAGTCAAGTGGCAATAGCGTTTCTTGTTTTGATCTCTTTGCTTAAATGTTGTGTGCTTCTTCTTCTTTGGCAGGTAGGATTCTGCAATCTAATAAAAAGAGCAAAGGATACCGAAAACGATATGTGGGTTGGTGAGGCGACAGAGAACTCGGACTACTTCGTAAACGCAGAAGATGCTTACTCTTCTGACCTCAAAACCAGCAGTGCCTCTATCCAAAAATGGGCTAAGCTCTCTGCTTCCAACTCTGTTCGTTCTCTTCAATTACCTCTTTCTATTATTAATATAATCTCTTACCAAATGTTTAGTGTTTTCGGATTAGTTGGTTTCGGTTCTTCTGCTAACTCTTGTTTTGTTTAATTTCAGATCATCCGTCAACTTCGGCAGAGAGTTCTATTTATAATCGGTGCTTGTAAATGACCATCATGCTCAAGGTGAATTACACATCTCTTTTCAAGCCCCTAAGTTGTCTTCTTTTTTTCCCTCGGAATGTATCTATTTATAAACATTTTGCTACATTTTGGGCAAATTATCTCGAATATTTGATCTGATTTTTCCGAATTTCTAAGGTCATTGGATCAGTGATAAACATAATGATATTTTTTGTACCGGTATCTGGTCATCTATAAAAACCCAAAACATTATAAAAATGTATCTGGCTGTGTTTGTGTTTTAATGCGTCTCCTATTTGTAATTCATGTAAAAAAAAAAAATTGAAAATCTCAAGTCACAAATCACAACCAATGTCAAGAATCCACTTTAGGACAAACTTCGTCCTTAGGACAAATTTCCCTTCGCAGACTTAACACTCTTATTTCGGCTGGGACCATTGTTTCGGTCCCATAAACGAGGGAGAAATGTGTTTCTTTTGTGGCCTGATTTGGAGTGGTCATGAGTGCCCAAAAGACCTTGTGAAGCTTCTCCTGCCAATTTCTCTTCGAAGATTCTAATTTCTTCTTTAGGTTGCTCAAGATGTTCTTGTTTGCTGCTTTGAGAAATTGAGGTGGATCACCCATTTTTCATAGAAATCTCTCAATCTTTTTGAGGCAAAGTTTTTCCCATTATCAGTGACGATTTTGTACGGTAGTCCATAACGACACTATTTTTCCAAATAAAGTGTTCGATCACATCTGCGTTCACATTCAAAAATGTGTCGGCTTCTATCCACTTCGAAAAGTAATCGGTAAAAATAAGGATAAACCTTTCATTTCCATCCGATTTGATGATCAAACCAATTTGATCCATTAACCAGTGCATGAATGGGTACGGTGCGGATACACTTGAGATCGCCTCGGCAGGTCGTTTGATGTGAGGGACGCGCTTCTGACATTTCTCGCACTTTCGCGAATAAGCTTTGCAATCTGCCATTGTTGTAGGCCAATAGAGGCCCTGTCTTTTAATTCGATTCACCATTATTCTTCCACTGGAGTGATTTCCACAAGCCTGTCGTGGATTGCCTTCATCGTTGTTTCGACATCTTCTCCATGAATCCCCTTGAGGTAAGGTCCACCGATGCTTTGCTTATACAGCTTTTCATCTCTTACCATGAACTACGCGCTTACAACTTTCAGCTTGCGTGCTTCCCATTTGCTCTCGGTGTTATCCCGGTTTCTATGTATCAGATTATCGGGATTCTCTTGTGCGGACCATAATCCTTTACTAGAGGTTGCCTTTCTTTTGTGATTGTCATCACTTGTTTTTGAAGGCTAATACTCGGCTGGTCGATCCCTTCGACTAAGATCCTTCTTTGTGATTCGGAGTTTGAGGTCGAAGCAAGAGCTGCAAGAGCGTATGCCGAGGTGTTTTCCCCTCTAGGGATTCTAGTTAACGTGAAGTAACTAAATGAGTAGGAGAGTTCCTGTACCAACTTCAGGTAGGCGCTCATCCACTCGTCTTGAGCTTCGTATTCTCCGCTAAATTGGTTTGCTACAAGTTGGGAGTCATATAATGCGTCCACCTCCTGAGCCCCCGTTCCTTATGCTAAGCATAATCCGACAATTAGAGCCTCATATTCTGCTTCATTATTTGAAGCATTGAATTTTAATTTAAACGAACGTTCAACAACTTCAAGATCAGGTGAAACTAATTGAACTCCGACTCCGGAGCCCCCCTGTGAAGAGGCTCTGTCTACATGAAGGGTCCATCTTTTTCTAGAACTTTCCTCAAGCCCTTATGAAGTGGCTAGCTCAATTACAAAGTCCGCTAGGACCTGAGACTTGATTGCGGTCTGAGGTTTATACTCGATATCGTACTCACTGAGCTCAATTGCCCATTTGACTAATCTCCTAGAGTGACTCATTCCGTGAAGGATTGAGCAAAGTGGCTGGGTTGTTACAACAATTATCGAGTGCGACTGGAAATACGGCCTCAATATTCTTGCCGAAACCACGACGGCCAAAGCAATTTTTTAGATAATTGGATATCTGGTCTCAACATCAGCCAATGTTTTACTCACGTACGTAAAATACCGGCTTCTGCTCACCGCGATCTTCGCGTATCAAGACTCCTGATACATCGATTGGAGATACTGCTATGTAGAGGTACAATGGCTCCCCATCGACCGGCTTGGATAACATCGGGGGTTCCGTTAAGTATTTCTTCAATGATCTGAAAGCTTTTTCACATTCTTCACTCCAAACGAAACTTTTATTTCCCTTTAGGAGTTGGAAGAATAGTAGACACTTATCGGTTGACTTTGATATGAATCGGTTTAGCGCGGCGACTCTTCAAGTTAATTGATGGACTTCGCGTCTTGTTATCGGGGAAAGTGGCATCCCTAAGAAAGCGTTGATCTGAGCCGTGTTAGCTTCGATTCCTCTTCGAGTTACCAAGTAACCCAAAAATTTCACCGGATGCGACGACAAATGTGCATTTTGCCGGGTTGAGCTTCATCCTGAAATGATTCAGCACCTCGAAGCATTCTTGTAGATGCTGAATATGAAAATTCGCTTCAATGGATTTGACCATCATATCATCGATATAGACTTCATGGTCTTGCCGATTTGTCCTGTAAACATTCAGTTAACCAACCACCGCTGGTATGTTGTCCCAACGTTCGTTAAACCGAAAGGCATCACTTTTTAGCAATAGATTCTCCTTGTCATCAAGATTCATCAGTATTTGATTATATCCTGAAAACGCGTCCATAAAGGATAGGAGTTCATGACCGGCAGTTGCTTCTACCAAGCGATCGATGTGTGGCAATGGAAAGTTGTCATTGGGACAAGCTTTGTTTAAATATGTGAAATCAACACATACTCTCCATTTCCTATTTTTATTTTTCACCACTACTGGGTTCGCTAGCCATTCGGAATATTTGATATCGCAGATCGATTCGTTTTTGAGTAGCCTTTCAACTTCTACGTTGACAGCAATCGACCTTTCCGATCCCAATTTTCTCCTTTTTGTTTAATTGGCTTAAAGGATTCATCCACATTCAACTCATGTGAGATTACGTCAAGGGCTATCCCAGGCATGTCTTGGGCCGACCAAGCAAATGTTGTTTTGTTCTCCCATAGAGTTTTATCAGCTTGCCCCGTATGGGTTCTCTTAACATCGCCCCAATGTTGACGCATTTGTTGGGCTCAGATTCGCCGATGACGACCGGGTCAACTTCATCTCGAACTGACCATACTTATGGCTTCGACCTAGCTTGTAGCTTATGATAAGCCATGTAGCAAGATCTTGCGATTTTCTAACTTCCATTTATCGTTATTATCCCATTTGAAGTTGGGATTTTAACGCAATGATGAAAAACAGAGGGAATCGCCTTTACACGGTTTATCCATAGAATACCCAAGATAGCGTTGTAAATCGATGGTCCTTCCACAACTAGGAAGTTGGTGATAAAAAGCTTTCCACTAATCCGGATAGGTAAATCTACCGTACCGAAAGTAGTGGTTGCTCTTCCAGTAAACCCGATTTGTCGTTCTGGTCGACGTTATGCGTTATACGCATCCATTTGCCCAAAGGCCTCAGAAAAGATTATGTTTACCGAGCTTCTGATATCAACTAGGATTCTCGGTACATCATATTCTCCAATTTCTAAAGTTAACACCAATGTGTCATCATGTAGTTTTTTTAACAAACGCACATCTTTTTCACAATAGGCAACCCTTGGTAAAGGTTGCATGGACTCTTTGGTCAAGGAATTGACTTCCTTTGCGGGACAATTCCGCTAGATGAAATTTACCGTCCTCAAGGGCGGAGTTTCACCCTTAGCCCTGCTTTGCCACGGTGAAGGTATTAAGCCGGTGAATTTGCCGACTAAATATTTTTCGAGAAAGATTGTTTTTAACTTCCAACAATCTTTAGTGTCATGACCCCATGCTTTGTGGGCCAAACAAAAAGCTCTCGTCGTGGCTCGCTCTTCTTACCTATCTCTTGGGTACTAGTAGAGCCCCCTTCGTGTGGTAAATAGCTCGTTCAACCATCTCGAATTTTCCAACGATGGATCTAGACTTGCCTATCCCCCTCCTTCCAGCGCCAAACTGTTGTAGCTGGAAATACAACAGTAAAAATTTGTAAATAGGAATAAACGGGAGACTTTGGCTTATCTTTAAGAAAAGAAGAGCCGATGGACTATCGAGCAATAAACAGTAAGTTTGTTGCTCGATGAGAACATACAAGATATGAGAGCGATTTGGACATGGTTTTTGTGGAGTAAACTGATTTCTTTTCGATTTCCGAGAGCGATTTACAAGAACAAGAACAAAGAAAA
Source organism: Eutrema heterophyllum (assembly GCA_002933915.1). NCBI lineage: Eukaryota > Viridiplantae > Streptophyta > Magnoliopsida > Brassicales > Brassicaceae > Eutrema > Eutrema heterophyllum. Next base: position 178,827 of record PKMM01020352.1, read on the forward strand.
GACAAGTGTTTGAGTTCTAAAGCTAAGTTGAAGTTGAGAGTGGTGTAGAGAGTAGGATTCTGGTCCTCTTGCTCCTTGCCCTTGTCCTTGTTTTATACTCCGAGATCATGCTTAACGTCTCCGTTTACTCCGCTTGATTCGCCATGAATGGTCTTTATGTTTAAGAGCCTTAGTTCACCGATTTGAATGAGTCTTTGGTCTTGTCCGGGTTGACTAATGGTTTCAGCATTTAATCCCCTTTGACCGGTGGGCCATTCAGCTTGGCCTGCGATCTAGATTACTCTTTTGACCCCGTATGGCTTCTTTGACATCGTCAGACCTTTTTACCATAGATCTATTGGGTCCAATTTATTGGGCCAGGATTTTAACCCCCACAATAAAGATTCACCGTTGATGTTATCCCTTTTTCGTCATTTGAACCCCTTCCATCCTTTTCGAATACTTGTTTTCCTCCGGCTTTGTTTCCGTGGATATGTTCTTTTTCCTCCGACTTTGTTTTTCTTGTTTGAGTTACTGATTTCGCGTGTTTTACCCGCACCAATTAACCTAATGTGCACACTACCGCAATCATAACGGTATGTCGATGTAGCACTTTAGGATCGATCCCACAGAGAATAAAGATTACACACCAAAGATACGAGAAACAAACTAAGCTAGAGCAAAAACGGTTTTATGTTTTTTTTCAAAAAGAAAGAAGAAAGAAATCAAAATGCAAGAAAGAAAATAAAAGAAGGAAAATATAACACAAAGAGAAAACGTTGGATCATGGCTTAAACTATCGAAGAGATGATTAACAATTAAATAATGAATCATTTGGAAGCATTAAATACTATCTTAGGACATGGAACACAATCGTAAGACTAATCCACTCCCGTGGTATCAATCTCTTCATCGATTACTCGATTATCATAAACTTCCGTTTGCAATCAAAGATAATTGATGAACATNNGCAATGCAATGCAAATGAGACTCAAATGCATGAAAATATCCCAAAACTATACAATGTGAGATTAAAACCTATGAAAATAAAGCCCTAAAAACAAGTAAAATATGGTGTTATCAGTTACTTCCCTCGTTGGGCGTTTGTATTATTGTAAGATTCTATAACTTTCAATAAAAATATAGATGACAAAAAAAAAAGAATTCATTCCATCATTTCGAAGGTTCAAGGACTCTTCTACTTGAGCATGGTTTAATTTTGTGGTTACTTACCAGAGGTCGATAACTCCACTGGAAAGGTACCCTAGGGTAATTTAAGAGGTCACATGATTGAGTGGCAGCTGGGACGGATAAAAAATATTAAAAGCTGGTTTGGACCTAAGGGAATGTACAAACTTGGGCACAGAACCTTCTAGTTATCCAAAAAAAATTTGTGGCGAAAACTAGAAATTTGAATGGGCCGATGACCTAACGGAGTAAAAAGCCCAAACCCACAATAAATAATGAACAAAACACGTGATGATCACGTGGGTCTTTCTCCTACTCTCTCGCCGTTTCTAGAGCTTTTCAGTGTTTCTCTTCATCTTTGAGTTTCTAAACCTGTAACCTCCACAACACAAGTTTGTAAAATTTGAAGGTATTCATTCTTCTTTTTACTCGCTACGTTTTTGGTTCCATTTCCATCGATACTCATATTTGACTTGGCTCCATGTTGCTACTTCCATTAGAAATTGATATCAAATTTCACTCTTTTTTGTTTTATACTTTTATTTTAAAAGTCTTTTGGCATTGACGAAATTGAACTCTGTTTCTTGATTTCTAGGGTTTCAGATGAATCTAGGGTTTTGATTATGTGAATTAATCTGGTTTTTGTTGGGTACCTAGAAACTACTCTTGTTTTTCATTTCTCTGAGGTTTTTTCAACAAGAAAAATCTGAAGATTGTTGAGCTGTTATTATATCTTGTTGTACTCTGCTCTGAGCTTTGAAAGAGATCTTATAGATTCTTAGTAGGTTAGTTTTTGGAACCTTGATTTGTCAAAAAAAATAGTTGTCTGATGGGCACAAAGTTTCATGCTTTTAGCTTATTATTATTTGTTTCTTCCTATTATAAGGGTTTTGAACTTTTTTTTTTGGGATTGTTTGGAGAAACTTCAGAGATGATGGGCAATGGAAATGATCAACAAATCGATGTCAGATCGGTGGTTGAAGCTGTTTCCGCTGATCATTCCTTCGGTGCTCCCCTCTACGTAGTTGAGAGCATGTGCATGCGGTGCGGTGAAAATGTATGTATCTCTCTCTTTCTTTATAAGCGTAGCTTTTTGTGGATGGGGAAATTGGTAGAATGCGTAGATTGCAATGACTGGATCTGCTTTCTCACTACTTTGTAAAGTTACCAGAAGTGAAAAACCAACGAGAAACTTATATGCATATCTATGGCGTTAAAACCTTGCCAGTTTATTGGTTTCAGATTCAGCGGCTCTTAGCGTCTGTTAATCAGATTTACCACAAGTGAGATTCTTGATGTTGGTTATGTAGTCTTTATCGTTTGTCACGGGTGGAAAAAGTTATACAGTTTGCAACCTCTGCTAACTAATATGGGTCTAGGAAACAGGCTAGTTTCTCTTTAGCCTTTACTCTTTAGTTTCAGCTTGTTTCCAATAGTGTACATGCGCATAGCTGTAATGTATTTTAGCAATAACATTAGTTCTTTCTGCAATGCAATGGCTCCTGTGATTGTTATGAACCGTAGTGGGGATGAAATGCCACTTATTTGCTATGTCTTGGTGATGGACTGAGAAATTTTAGGTGAAACTATTGATATTTGTGGTTCTGTGGCAATCAAATGTAGAAACTTTATATGGTGAACTTTCAGCTACTGGTGTATTTTTGCCAATTGTTTACTTCAGTTGTAAAGAATCCGTTGTATGAGATTTTCTTGGTGTTTCTCCTGATCCTTCTTTTGTGCATAAATTAGCTTCTTATTTCTTTTCCAGGGAACAACTAGATTTCTATTGACCTTAATTCCTCACTTCAGAAAGGTATGTTGTACTCTGTTTTGAGGAGTACCCATTCTTGTTCATTTTATATATTTAGATTTTTCGTACTTCACTCACTGTGAATTGACCGCATTCTAGAGCGCTAAAAATCCACAAAGTTTTATTATTTGGTTTAAAAAAACGTGTTTTATTGGTTGTATGTTTTATTTAGACCTAACAAGCTTACTGCTAACCTACTTCTGGTTACAGGTCTTATTATCTGCATTTGAATGTCCGCATTGCGGAGAAAGGTACAACTTTTCAATGATTTTGAGATGCTTTTTAAGCATTGGATTTTAGCAGGGTGAATTGTTTTGACAACAAATTCACTAAATATTTTCTGTTTCTCTCAACCGAAAAGATAAAGCCTTTAATTGTATCTCTGATCTAGTTTATAGGAATAATGAAGTTCAGTTTGCTGGCGAGATTCAACCCCGAGGATGCTCTTACCATCTAGAGGTTTTAGCTGGCGATGTGAAGGTTGATGCATTGATTTAAATCCAAATTTTTGTCCTTTTCAATTTATTTTCGTTTTTTCATTTGGCTCATTTGGCTCATTTGGAGATGTACTTACGATGAGGTAGAAATGTAGCCGTCCATTCTTATTATAAGAAACTCGAAATGTATCTGGTTCCTGTTGTCTCTCACTCCCTAAGCTAAATTTACCTTCTTATTTCTGTCCCAATGCAGATATTTGACCGGCAAGTTGTTAAATCTGAATCAGCCACTATTAAGGTGAGTTTTCTTGCTAATTATGGTAATGTTATAGCTCCTTCGGAATAAAAAATACTCTGATTTTGCTAGCATGGGCAACTTCCTGCATAATTATAAGAAATCACTTCCCATAATCTTCCTGAAAAGCGTGAATTTGTTTGCTTCTCGTATTATGAAAACTGAACTGGTTTGAAGCAGGAAACTTATAGTAGTTCACATGAATGCATGCTTTCAGATTCCTGAACTGGATTTTGAGATTCCACCAGAGGCCCAACGTGGAAGTTTGTCTACAGTAAGTCTTTAATTTCTTAACCATCTTTATATGAACAGTTCATTTTTGGGGGCTCTTTATTTCTTAGAACAACCTAAAAATCGTCTTGTCTACTAATGAGAACAAATTAGCGGTGCATTTACTGACTATGGAGAAGATTGCCATCGGAGCCCTCTTGTTGTTGTTAACTCTTTTTCAGTGGAGTCTGATTAGAACTTTGCATTTTCTTTTAAGATTATTATTGTTTTCTTAATTTTCAGCTCCTTGTCAATAACTCCCCCTTTTTGTTTAATTTCCAGGTAGAAGGGATATTAGCACGGGCTGCCGATGAACTGAGTGCCCTTCAAGAAGAACGCAGGGTAAATACTGACTTGGAGCTGGACATTTTTTTATATGCCCAGTTTGATTGTTTTACAGATATCTTAAACTATAGATTTTTCTTGACACAGAAAGTGGATCCTAAAACTGCTGAAGCAATAAACCAATTCTTGTCTAAACTGAGAGCTTGTGCCAAAGCAGAGACATCCTTCACCTTCATTTTGGATGATCCTGCTGGAAACAGTTTCATTGAGAACCCGTAAGGATATTCATATTGGAAATACCAGAAAAAGAAACAATGAAGTTATATTTCGTTTATTTGCTTATGCCAAGTTTACAACATATGATAGACATGCACCATCACCAGATCCCTCTTTAACGATCAAATTTTATGAGCGAACACCGGAGCAACAAGCAACACTTGGATATCTTGCTGACCCATCTCAGACTGGACAGTCAGAAAGAGGCCTTGGTACACCTTCTGCTGAAACAACTGCTCTACCCCATGGAACACTCGGAGCAACAGCTGGTCATCGGGCGATTGCTCAAAGTAATAGCACTGATATTTCCGATAACTTGTTCAGATACACTGCACCTGAAGAGGTAACTTTTATGATGGTTATGTTGAATGTTCACAGTTATGATCACTTGAGAAAAGAAATCAGTGCCAAAGGTTGTTTTGTTGAGTAAAAATTTTAGATGGTGATAATATATTTCATATCACATTGCTATTGTTCATTTCTAACAGGTGATGACTTTCCCTTCAACTTGCGGAGCATGCACGAAGCTGTGTGAGACACGGATGTTTGTGACCAGTATCCTTTCAAATTTTGGATCTGTCCATTCCTTGGTTTCAGCAATAAGTTTTACGTATTTGAGTTTGTTGGTGAACTCCTAGATGTTGTTTACCACTTGACATAGAATAGAAATCCCTTACTTTCAGGAGGTTATTGTCATGGCATCTTCATGTGATGATTGTGGCTATCGCAATTCTGAGGTTGGGCTCCATTGATCTGATCCTTATAGAGATTTTGCAGACATGCCTGGAATTTAGGTTAATTATTTTTGGGTACTTGTGAGCAGTTGAAGCCTGGTGGTGCAATTCCTAAAAAGGGAAAGAAAATTACTCTCTCTGTGAGGAACATCAATGACCTTAGCCGAGATGTTATCAAGGTTAGTTTTTCGCTTCAATTTGTTTGTTTGCTGTAGTATTGCATCAGTAACCTCTGTAGAAAATGTTGGATAAGTGGCGGACCAAGATAGATTTCTCGTATCATTCTATGTATCTTAAAGTAGCTTAGAATTTAAGGTTACGGTTAAAGTTTGTGTCCTTCCAGAAACCTATACTTTAACAGAATGTATGTAGTTTAAGTTCGGTAAAGGTTTGACAATGAATCTAGCTGAGTACCGTAAAAAGTCTTCATAATTTTCCTTCTAAGTGTTTGGTATATTCTCATGCCCGGACACAAAATAATAATTTAGATACCAGAATGTGTGATGAAAGTGTCCGATAGGTGCCAAACTTCGAGATTGTATGTAGAATAGGCTTGTTTGATCTTTCTGGGCTTTTGGTATGGCTATATAACACATCTGATGGCGATATAGACAACCTTATGAACCACTACGTAGGCTAGAAGCCTAGAATGTGTTATAATACTTATTTATTTTTTATTTTGGAAAACCACCTTCCCACATTAATGGTGAATTTTGCGTGTATTAGTCGGACACTGCAGGAGTGAAAATCCCAGAACTTGATCTGGAGCTAGCTGGTGGTACACTTGGTGGAATGGTAACAACAGTAGAAGGGCTGGTCACACAGATCAGAGAAAGTAAGTATGACCTTTCAACATCTAGACATTATCCTTGTTAAGTCTGATTTCGTCTTCAATCATTTTTAAGTTGTCTAAGTACTATAAAACATATATAGAGAACCATGGCACGTAAGTCATCATGATCTAAGTATCCTATGTTCTTCCTTACAAAGCTTTCATTGCTTGGATTTCGGAAGCGTTACAATCCCAGTGATGTTTGTTTTTTTTTGTCCGTGAGATGTGTTATCGCTAATGATGGATTGTAGCTCTTAAGTACTGACCCAAGTGCGATATGGGTTGTCACAGGCTTAGCGAGAGTCCACGGATTCACTTTTGGTGACAGTTTGGACGAGAGTAAGAAGAACAAGTGGAGAGAATTTGGATCCAGGCTAACTAAGGTAGCAACTCTTATTGTTTTTCCGTTAAGTATTAGCCTTCTGTTGTTCTTGATAAGCAAGAAAAAGCAAAGCAATAAGATCTGGTTTGTATTATGAAGCTGTTTTTTCTTTTCTTATCTATTCTTGCAGCTACTAAGTTTAGAACAGCAATGGACTTTGATTCTTGATGATGAATTAGCGAATTCCTTTATATCACCAGTAACAGATGATATCAAAGATGACCATCAGCTCACATGTAAGTTTCTCCATCTTCCTTCTCTACAGCCTTAAGTTGAACTTTGGAAAAAGATCGAAAAAAATATTCAGAGGTTGTATCCGTATATACGTTCCTTTGTTATAAATCGAAGAGAAACAAACATTCAGAAAGGGTTGATTTTGATTTCTGCTCTTGAATTTCCTCAACTACATTATGAAATTGACTTAAATTAGGACTAAATAGATGTCAACTAGGACAGGACTCTTGGGTTTCAAGTAACAAATGTTGTTGTTGTGTTTGAAACAGATGAAGAGTACGAGAGATCATGGGAACAAAACGAGGAGTTGGGTCTCAACGACATAGATACTTCTTCAGCTGATGCTGCTTATGAATCCACAGAGACAACTAAATTACCTTAAAGGCTTAAACCTTAAAAAGTTGTAGCTATGATTATGTGTTAGTTGTGATAATCTGATAAAAACAAAGTCGTAATCTTTATTGCTTATACACCCAAAGTAGTAAACCAAGTCCTGTTGTGTAATGTTTGAAATTTGTTCTCTTCATCTTCTGCCGACTTTCAAAGGTTGGTCGATTTGTGATTTCTTTGTACCATCCGCGAGTGAGTTCAAGAAAGCGGTTTTTATATTCTAGTGCTTAACAATGACGCTTAATGATAAAGATTTTGTAATTCCTGCAACTGATAACCTTCTCCCAAAAAGGCTAAAACCACCATGAGAGTTATTGGTAAATAACAATTTCTAGGATTCCTAAAACAAAGAACTGGATCAAATGTGATGATAGGAATCCTCCTCTGAGTTTTCTCCATATAACATCTAATATTTATAGACTTATTTTAGATTTTTGATTTGGATTATAATTTATGATCCAGAAAAATGTAGTTGTGCATGTCTAACTTTTTTTCATTTCTGAAAATCATTGAATAAACAAAAAAAAAACTAATAAAACCAAACCAAGACTATGCTGAATAATCAGTAGAGTTTTGAGTTGTGTAAAAGTGCCAACAAATCCCAAATAAAAGAAGAAGAATAAAGCATGAGGCAGGAGGAGTCCACAATCCTTTTTATGGAGACAGAGCAAAAAACCTACGCTTGTATCAAAAGATCATCTGACTTTTACTGCCTCCACTTCATAGACAAGCCACGCATTGTTAGGCACAACATCTTTGAATCCTTCTTCTGAGTACCTGTGTTTATCACAACAAAACAGGTTTTGTATAAAACTCAGTTAGTTTTAGTAACATTATGCTGAGATGAATCATCTAGACATGCTCAACTGATATCACTAAGACACATACCCGAGGGATGGCGGAATTGTGAGTCTCCTTTTCTCACCAACTCGCATCCCTGAGAATTAGAGACGCAGCCTTGTTATTTGAAAGATACATCAAAATTTATGAATTTTTGTTTTCAGTCCAAATCATCTGCTTAAGCCACTAGACAATACCTTCAACACCAATGCTGAGACCTTTTATGACCTTCTCTCCACCTGCAAGCAGAGCATTATAATTAAACAAAACCTGATTGTGTTTGAGGATGGGAGATAAAACAATGATAATAAGGATTGTACAAAATCTATGAAATCGTTTACCTATGCGAAATTTTAATGGAGCTTCTCCAAGGTTTGTTTCAAATATTTTTCCGGTGTCTTTTAGCTTCCCAGTATAGAGTATGCTCACCTGAAAACAACCATCATTCGTTTTAAAGAATTGAGACAGCATCAAGATTGCATGTAAACAAAAAAATACTAACCTTTTTCCCTTTTGCAGCTACTTCTCCATCTAGATTTCCTTTGTCAAGCTCTTCAATAATGACAACTTCCTTTGATGAAGAACAATTACCAGCTTCTTTCTTACTCTCTCTAGTTTCCTCTCTCCCATCCCGTTTCCTCTTTTTCTTAGATGAAGTTGCATCATCACCATTCTGATTATGAGAGGGTAATACAACATCACTTGTTGATTTGATTTCCCTGTCATGTTAATTAAAGTTTAAAATACATGGGAGTTTCGAGTTGCCATCATAAATCCGTAATCAAGTGTAATGAAACGTTTAGAAAAAAGAAAAAAAAGTTTATATGAAACGTGAACTTCAGAAGAATAGAAGTAACCTTTTCAGTATAATTGGACGAGAACCACCGAGTATGCACACACTTGACCAATGATATGCAACGTCGACTTCAGTTTCCTCACAATTGTTGCATTCAAAAAAGTTGTTCGGTGATTTACTTTTAACCTCCTCAAACCTTTCTTGAGAGTCAAGAAACCTCCACTTTTTGCACTTTCCACATTTTGTAGCATATGTGTCAACTAACATCGATGGTTTACGCTAAACACATGAAATCAAAACACATAGATTACAAACAAAAACGAATCGAATCTTCATCATGCAAAAGTTTAAAATGATACCTTGCGAGAACCGGTATCTTGAGTCGCCTTCTCCATTTTCAATTTTAGAGAGAGGTGAAGACTTTTGGGAGAGGTAAAGACTTTTGGGAGAGGAAAAGGCTTTGTGTTCAGGTGAAGTGAAGAGGCCTTGAGAGACTTAGCTTTTGCCTTTTAAGGTGAAGTGAAGAGTTCTCACGTATTAATTAGGGTCTCACGTATTTAATAAACCATCTTTAGGTCCAATCAGAAATTTTGTGATTCCCACTATTGGTAATCTTTTCCCAGAAGGCGATTGATAATCTTTTCCTATTCATCCTATGTGATTTTATGTTCCTCTGTTCTTCTATTTTTTACTATTTACACCAATTTATTTGTTCATAAAACTTCGTATTTCTGCATATAACGAAACCATGGGAAATATTGCGTAAACAATAGATCATTTATACATTCATCACGGGCTTTTTCATGGTTTAGGGTTTCAGATAAAGAAGAGCCTCACGTTCTATTTTTATACGAACAAAGAAACAGAGGAATTAGAAAAAGCAGAGGACAAAAACATTGTGGGTTTGATCAAACTCGCCCCATCTCTCCTTCAGTTCAGTCACTGGAAAATCAAGATCATGGAGTTGGATTTGACCATGACTGATACGAACCTTTTCTTTACTGGAGATCTTGAGAATACGACGACTCGTGACGACCACACTTGCGGCGAAACAGAGTTCAAGAAAGCGGTTTTTATCTACTAGTGCTTAACAATGACGCTTAATGATAAAGATTTGGTGAGTCCTGCAACTAATAATCTTCTCCCAAAAAGGCTAAAACCACCAAGAGAGTTATTGGTAAATAACAGTTTCTAGGATTCCTAAAACAAAGAATTGGATCAAATGTGATGATAGGAATCCTCCTCTGAGTTTTCTCCATATAGCATCTAATTTTTATAGGCTTATTTTAGAATTATAATCCAGAAAATCTAGTTGTGCATTGTCTAATTTTTTTTTCCTGAAAATCATCAAGAAAAAACTAAAACTGAATTGCTTATGATTTTTATATGGTTTCACTTTTAATAAACCGAATAACCGTAAATTTTAAAAAAAAAATCCAAACCAAGACCACGCATTGATAGGCCTTTAACTGAATAATCAGTAGAGTTTTGAGTTATGTAAAAGTGCTAACAAATCCCAAAAAAAGAAGAAGAATAAAGCATGAGGCAGGAGGAGTCAACAAACTTTTCCATGGAGACAGAGCAAAAAACCTACGCTTGTATCAAAAGATCATCTGACTTTTACTGCCTCGACTTCATAGACGAGCCACGCATTGTTAGGCACAACATCTTTGAATCCTTCTTCTGAGTACCTGTGTTTATCACAACAAAACAGGTTTTGTATAAAACTCAGTTAGTTTTAGTAACATTATGCTGAGATAAATATCATCTAGACATGCTCAACTGATATCACTAAGAAACATACCCGAGGGATGGCGGAATTGTGAGTCTCCTTTTCTCACCAACTCGCATCCCTGAGAATTAGAGATGCAGCCTTATTATTTAAAAAGAGACATCAAAATTTATGAATTTTTTTTTTTCAGTCCAAATCATTTACTGGTTAAGCCACACTATACCTTCAATACCAATGCTGAGACCTTCTACGACCTTTCCTCTACCTGAAAGCAGCATTATAATTATTTAAAATGTAAACAAAAGCTGATTATACTCGAGGATGGGAGCAACAACAATAACAATACGATACCTATGAAAATCGTTTACCTAAACGAAATCTAAATGGAGTTTCTCCCATGTTTGAATCAAACAATTTTCCGGTGTCTTTTAACTTCCCGGTATAGAGTATGCTCACCTGAAACAACCATCAATCGTTTTAAAGAATTTTCATGGTGCTGGGAATTGAGACAACATCAAAGATTGCATATAGATACTCACTTTTTTCCCATTGGCAGCTACTTTTCCATCACACTTTGCTTTTTCAAGCTCTTCAATTATAACTTCATTTGATGAAGATATTTCTGATTTTAACGATTTCTTGGTACAAGTTTCTTTCTCGATGTTCCTATTCATTATGGAAATAAAATTAATAAAGTTAGTTTCTAACCTAAAACACCAATAAAAGTCAATCCACTCAAATCTTAAAGACATTACTAAAAAAGACAACTTTAGCAGAAGCTTGTCTCAGGAACCAAAATAAGTATTTGCAGACTATTATTCAACGTGTAGCATGATAGCATCTTCTAGCAGGTTTAATTAAACGTATAGCATCTTTGAGCAGGTTCAATCCAGAGTCTTAAGGATTCTTTTCCTTGGCAACTACTTAATTTTTCTCAGGTTCAATTCAATGTATAGCATCTTCTAGAATCCTTAATAGCTAGAAGGTAAACATAATCTGTTCAGTAGTATGGTACCACTTACTTGTCAGTAGCTGGCCTCTCATCTGAGTTAATTGCAACTGCAATCTTAGACCTTTTCTTGTTTCGTTTTTTCTTCGAAAGAGTTTCAGATCCTTTCTGAATGTGAGATAGCTCAACATCACCCAATGGTTCATCATCCCTTGTCATATTAAACATATTTGGTTGATAAAAGCTTAAGAAACTCAAAACATAAATTGAGCGAAGGTAAAAATAACCAGTAGTATGGTACCACTTACTTTTCAGTAGTGGACCTCTCATTCTGAAGACTTTCGGGCATAACTTTTCCTTCTCCGTCTTCTGAGTTAATTGCAACTGCAATCTTAGACTTTTTCTTGTTTCGTTTTTTCTTCGAAAGAGTTTCAGATCCTTTCTGAATGTGAGATAGCTCAACATCACCCACTGGTTCATCCTCCCTTGGCATATTAAACATATTTGGTTGATAAAAGCTCAAAAAACTCAAAACATAAATTCTGAAATAGAGCGAAGGTAAAAATAACCAGTAGTATGGTACCACTTACTTTTCAGTAGTGGGCCTCTCATTCTGAACACTTTCGGGCATAACTTTTCCTTCTCTTTCGTCTGAGTTAATTGCAACTGCAATCTTAGACCTTTTCTTGTTTCGTTTTTTCTTCATAAGAGTTTCACATCCTTTCTGAATGTGAGATAGCTCAACATCACCCAATGGTTCATCCTCCCTAGGCATATTAAACGTATTTGGTTGATAAAAGCTTAAAAATCAAAACATAAATTCTGAAATAGAGCGAAGGTAAAAATAACCAGTAGTATGGTACCACTTACTTGTCAGTAGCTGGCCTGTCGTCTGAGTTAATTACAAGTGAGCTCTTAGAGCTTTTCTTGTTTGGTTTTTTCTTCAAAAGAGTTTCACATCTTTTCTGAACAAGATATAACTCAACATCACTAAATGGTTTGTCCTCCCTGACATATTAAACATAATAGGTTGTTAAAATGGTTAGAACTTAAAAGATACCAATACTAACGCCGGTCTGTTAGTGGGTGCAGCAACATCCTTTTTCTTGTTCATCACTTTGGGTGCAGCAAAAGAAATGTCTTCAATATGTGTGTCTGCGAATCCTTCGTTATCTTGGATAAAACCAGCGACTTCCCTGCAACTCCTTAGCCTTTTCCCCTGAGGAGTAAGGTAATAAACATCGGCTCTATGGCAGCTTTCTCTGAGAACCAAGATCCTCTTGAATCCTTGAGGGGTTTGAGGTAAACCATGCAGATGATCCTCACACCACACCCTCGTGGAATCACCTTCCACATCAGCATCTCCAGGTTCTCTACAGTTGTTCTTGCATTCAAAAGACTTGTTTAACGCTTCACTTCTAATTTTCTCATACGCTTCTTGGGATTCAATGGACCTCCACTGGTAGCACTTTCCACATTGTGCAAAGTATGTGTCGATTAACCCTGATGATTTCCGCTGCATACATGAAATTAAATCAAACATATATAAAACAAAAGAGAAGAAAAAGAAAAGATTCTAACAAAACAAGGTTAAATAAAACCCTCTGATACCTTGCGAGAACTGGTATCATGAGTTGCCTCCTCCATTTTCAATTTTTGAGAGAGTTTGAGAGTTTTGGGAGAGGAAAAGGCTGCGTGCTTTTGCTTTTAAGGTGACGTTAAGAGGTCTCATGATGCCCTTTGGGGTTTCGTCTCATTTAATGTATTAATGTATTAATTAGGGGATGAGTTAATAAAAGCAACTATAGGTGGTTGAGCAAATCTCTCTACGGTCCAATAAGGAAATTAGATTAGGTGAATTTTAAGAATATCTAATCTAAATGACTAATTTGGTGATTTGGTAAGATTTCTTTAGGTCTGGGCAAAAAAACCGGAACCGGAACCGACCCAAAATAACCGGAACTGATCGGTTTTGGTTATTTCCAAAATATCCGATGGTTCCTCCTCATTGATACCCGGGATTGGGTACCCAAATTATAATTATATACACAAAATATTAAATATATTACGGGTTTTCGGGTATATTTTCTGTATTACGCGTATACTTTCTTTAGTTTTTTTTTTTCCAGGTTTTCGGGTATATTTTTAGATTTTCGGGTATATTTGAGGTATTTCGGGTATATTTGAGGCATTTCGGGTATATTTGAGATATTTCAGGTATATTTTCTTTCGTTTTTTCGTGTTTTCAGATATATTTTTGGGTTTTCGGGTATATTCTCGGGTTTTCGCGTATATTGTAGGCATTTTGGGTAATAAATACCCAAACCAATTGAGATCCGAATTTTTTTGGGTTTTTACAGGTTCTTCAATCTCGGAACTGAACTGATAGTAGAATTTTGTGTCTCTAGATATCAATTCTCTAGATGCTAAGTAGCATAAGAGGTATCGAATCCAATGGGTTAAGTTCCATGATACATGACTTTTGCAAGTCTGTAGAATCAATTACTCTAAATGCCTATGTAGCATAAGAGGTATCGAACCAAATGGCTAAGTTCCAATGCACTAAGAATGCATACTACTTCTTAATTTAAGCAAACAAAGATGGTTTTGATTAATTGTCAAGCTAATGATTCTAGTTCAAGCAAAGAAAACAAGATAAGGCACTAAACGAGATTAAATGCAATAATAAAAGGCGAATTCAAGGATAAGGCAATTGATTTAAGGTGATCCCATAGCTAATTAACGATGTCCAATACTCAACGAAGACTAATGCCTAGGCAAAGATCACTAATCTTAACTAATCCTCTCTCAAGGCATTAATTACTTTGCTAATTACTAATCCAGGACCAAATTCTCATTTGTGAATCACTAATCATCAAGCATTAAGTTCAAACATTCAAGATCAACCAAATAAACACTCTAGACAACTATTCTCATAGGCTAGAAATGAATATCTCTTGAAAAGTTCATCAAGGCATTTCATCGAACACCTTGTGGGTGTGAAATGCCTTTTGATCTAAACAAGCTTTCTCAAGCTTAATATAGCTTTAAGATCACTAATCAAGAAGGGATATTTAATAATCTAATCCTAGACATTATTAATCAACCATTGAATCACCATAAATCTACCAAATCCTCAAATCATAAAAGACTACTCACTAATCATGAAGAACACACCAAATCTCATGAAAGAGGTGTTGTTAATCATGATTAGGGAATAAAAGATGAAAGGTTAGAAGAGATTAAGAAACTAAAACTTAGATTGCATAAATAAAATCAAGATCTCTCTTACAAAATCCAAGAACCCTAAAACGGAGAGGTTTTTTAACAAGAGAAACAAAGATTAGATCAAGAAAATTAGGTTTTTGGGCTTAAATAGTGATAGAGGATCGAACCGGGTCAACCCGGGACAAACCAAGTATTGACCCGGTTAAAACTGGTTTTTGGCTGATTCTGGTGGTCTGTACCGACCAGTCCTGGGTCGGTACAGTGGATCGGCACAAGTCTCTGGTGTCATACCGGTCAGAGTGTGCTGCACGGGAGTCGGTCGGTAAAATCACCATATCTCTTGACCCACTTATCCAAATGACCTGAAACCACCTCCAGGTGATAGCTAACTCATATATCTACGACTTGAATGAAGAACGTAGAAGCTGAATCGGATTGGAAATCCTTCGTATTGGTTGATCTTTCAGAAGTCGTATTGGGAGCATGACTCGTTTGGACGCCAGACAGACATATCTCTGATAAATCTGATGTATCTTTCTAACCACGGATCATAATGACATGAAACCACCTCCAGAAGTCAGATAACTCAATCATCTACAAGTTCTATGAAGACTTCCGAAGCTAAATCCGAGTGTAAGTTCTTCGGCCTGATCTTTGAGTCACTTCGGCTGGCTTCACGAGGACGGATTAGGAAGTGGTTTTGTACCGACCAAGTGTACCGAGCTAGGGCAGGTCGGTACTAATATTTTCCCCAGTACCGAGCAAGGTGTACCGCTCCAGAACAGGTCGGTACTAATATTTCTTGTGCTGATTGGTGGTACCGACCTAGTGCGGGTCGGCATTGTCTCGCGGCCAGTCAGACATGTCCTTAGTAAAATCGCCGTATCTCCTGGAATACGCATCTGAATTACCTCAAACGACCTCCTGTGGACAGACAACTCATCTGGATACAACTTCCATGAAGACCGTCGAGGCTGAATCAGATCGGAGGGTCGCCGTCCAGCCGTATCTTTGAGACGCTTCAGAATGATCCTTGCATCCTATTTTGTTCCATTACTCCAAATATCTCCAAAACATCTAGAAACACTCCAAATGCATGCAAAAACTCTCTAGGACCTAATGCAACATCCTAACCTCTAATAAAGACCTAAATGCAAGACAAAACTATGATTATGCATGCAAATGACACAAAACTTTAAGTGAAATGTATGCTAGAACATGTAAAATATGAAGATATCATTCCAAAACACCAAGAATACATAGAACTATTCAAGTTAAATAAATATGATTGGTTTTGAGATTAATTCTAGCAATCTAATTCAAAAGAAACAAGGAACAAGAACTAGCAATATTAAACGAGGCTAAATGCAATAATAAAAGGCGAATCCAAGGATGAGGTTATGGAAATAAAATGATCCCATAGCTAATTCATGATGTTCAATACTTAAACAATGCTAATCCCTAGATTAAGATCACTAATTATGACTAATCCTCTCGCAAGGTACTAATCAATAAATCAAGAACAAATTCTCATTTGTAATAGAATGATTAGCAAGCATTAAATTCAACATTCAAATCAACCGATAAACACTCTAGACAACTACTCTCATAGGCTAAGGATGTTTATTTCTTACTAAGTTCTTTGGGGAATTTCATCAAACACCTTGTGGGTGTGAAATTCTCTAAAGCCTAGATTGATTATCTCTAACCTAATCTAGCATTAAGCACACTTAGCAAGAAGGGAAATTGGTAAATCTAACCCTAAACATCATGAATCAGCCATTGGATCACCCTAAATCTACCTCATCCCAAGATCCTAAGAGACTACTGACTAATCATGGAAGACCCAACAAATCCTATGAAGAACATGTTAAATCCCAAGATTATGTGATGATTTGATTAAAAAAGAAGAGATAGAAGATAGAAATCAAGAAATCCAAACTTAAATTGCATAAATAAAAATAGGATATCTCTTACAAATCACAAGAACCCTAAAATGAGGTGTTTTTAGCTTAGAGAAAAACTTGGATCAAAGAAAAATTAGGTTTAGAGTTTATATAGGGTAAGTGGGTGACCGGGTCAACCCGGAACAAATTAAAATGACCCGGTCGGGTCTAGGTTGAGCTAATCTTGATGGACTGTACCGACCGGCACTTGGTCGGTACGCCGGGTCGGTACAAGTCTGTTCGACCGTGCCAGATGTGTGATGCCGGACAAAGCTTGGTCGGCACGGGCGTTGGGGGCAGTCGTGCATGATGAGGTCGAAGCGGTACGGGAGCTGCCTTCGGTCGGTATTCGCTCCTGTCCGCATACCAGGTGGATGGTACCGTGCGGGAGCTGGTCGGCATGGGTCTTGTCCGCGTAGCATGCCGAGTGTCTTTGGGTCGGTACGGGAAGTGATACGATTTGAGTTAGGACCGGCTTGCTCTAGTATGGTGATGTTTGGATAATCCTTGACTTCGAAGGATCCACGAAGAGAGATGCTAAGGTGTGAGCAAAATACTCGAAAATCCTTAGGCCCAAACTTGCGATGAATGCTTGGAAACGGGGCGGTGGCAACGTTGAAGGGGAAGTCCGAGAATAAGGATGACAAAGCGTGGCCGTTAAGCCGAAGATCTTTGTGCCCCTTACTACGAGAAGAACTCACACGTTCGAACGGGTCGATGGCTGCGTCTTAAGAGTCGCGGAAAAACTCTAAGATAAACCGAAAAGATTTCTAAAGAATAACCTTCTAAAGAAACGAAAAGAGAGAGTGTGAAACTCAAAGGAAATATTATTGATAAAAGATTGATTGTGTTACAATGAGAGGAGATGAGTTTATATAGGAGAAGAAATAGCATTAACTACTCTCCTAGGGAAAGACAAAGGTCTTGCATGTAAAGGACATGCAAAGACATGCAAAAATACTTAATTTAAATAAAACAAAAAGAAAAGAAAAGAGTTCAAATTCGAAATTAAGGAGGGAAAATATGGAGGGAACTCCTTGGCTTCGGATTTGAATTTGAATTCTCGCCAAGTGATCCCGCGGAATTCTCTTTCGGAAACGGACCGTTAACGGTGTATGCCGGTTGCCTCATTAAAACCCCTTTACGGAAAACCCACTTGGGACAAAACCGTAAACAGGAAAAAGAGTACAACGCAACTTACACAACGGCCGATCCTCAAGAAGAACTCGAAGATAATGCGGTAAGGATCGGGTGCGTCAGTTGATCCTCCTTGATCCNTGAAGATTTAGAGATGTTTAGAAATAAAGATATGCATAATGAAATAAATTAAATTAAAAAGGTGAGAAAAATTATGAGTTTGACATCTCAGATAAAAAAATATCAATGCTTTTCTTTTAATATATAGAGGATATGAAAAGAAAAGCATTGAAAGATTTGGTCTCTTGGTGCTTGTAGAGGATGTGTGTCGGGTGGGGTTTGGCCGGTATCTTTGGCTGGTACAACCCATGCCTTTGTGCCGGGTGGATGTACCGGCCAAGTGTTGGCCGGAACATTTTGGGAAAGTTGGTCGAGATGCTTTGTTGGTGATGTGTGCCGGGTAGAGTCTAGGCTGTACATCTTGGCGGTATGCTTCTCTCCAATTGTTTGTGCCACTGCCTTTGTACCGGCCAAGTGTGTCGGGTGAAACTTGGCCGGTATTGGCCCTTGTGTTGATACCGGCCAAATGCGCCGGCTAGATGTTGGCCGGTATTGGCCGATGGCCTCGGAAAAATCGCCATACCTCTTGAACTGTTTATCCAATTGACCTGAAACCACCTCCAGACGACAGCTAACTCAATTTTATACAACTTTCATGAAGACCTCTGAGGCTAAATCTGATTGGGAACTTTTCGTCCTGCCAGATCTTTCAAACACTATGGGTGACCTTCGCATTCTCTTTTGCTCATTACTCCAACCATCTCCAAAACGTCTCCCAGCACCTAGAAAACACTCCAAATTATGCAAAACTCACTAGGATCTAACGAAAACAACATAAACTCTAATTTAGACCAACTCGATTTTCATTTCATTTTTAATCATTTACATATGACTAAAATGTTTTTTTACATAAACGAGTGAATTGTATTTGAAATAACGATTCTAATGATATATTAAACAATAAATTTTATTGCTGATTAAAATTATTTCGAATTTTCTTGATTATTTATTGAGAACGTTGCCAAGAGAATGATCTCAACACGGGAGTGGTGGTGATGATGGCCGAGATCAAGCTTCTATGAGTTGCAAAGAAGACATGAGGATGGATATAACACATGGAATCCATGGAAGATGAGAATCGAAGATGGATGTCTTTGCAGAGGCATTGAGTTTCGTCGAATCGTACATGTCCTGCTCGAATCCCCTTTAGATTTACAACGGTTATGTTCGGTTTAGTTATCCTAAACATAAATTGCAATTCATTGTAATATCTATAACAAAATTAAATTGCATTTCTTCATACAAAAAAAAAATTAAATTGCATTTCGTTTTTGGTATTTGGAATTTATTTTTTGGTTTTTGAGTTTTTTTATTTTATTTTAGTTTAATTTTTGTTGATGTAGGTTGGAGATGTAATTTGAGTTTTCAATTCTGGTATCATCGAATTTTGGGAAAACAATCAGAACAAACCGCTTGAATAAATAAAGCACAACTAGACTCGAATTAGAAGAATCAAAGTCATGAAAATTAATTGATTACAACCAAGATAAATGCCATCTCTTAGTGCTATAGATGTTTGGATGGATTGCGATGTAACAGATGAATCACAATCGGTGATCTTCTAAGAGAATATTGACATTTTATCACAAAGTTGATAACCAAGCAAGATGGCCATGTCAGATCGAAGACGAAGACATACAAAGTAAATAACATATATGATTTTTTTTGTTACCATGTAAGTCTTTTCTGCAAAAAAAAGCAATGTGTAATTGCTTTTATTCGGTTATAACGTTCTTCTTAAACAATGTATTAGTAATATTTTTATGTTTCATAGATAACAAAGTAATATCTGATTTTTGTTTTGGGTACAAAAAACATCATATCATTAAGATTGCGGTATGAGACGATCGTTTTATAAGAGAGCCAATCCGGGACCGTCGAACTTATGTGGGAAAGGATGAAACCTCGTGTTACTGCCTTATTAGCAAGATAATCCACACGAACATTAGTACAACAATAAAAAAAATGTCTTGAGAGATTTGAAATCTTCAAGTTTCGATGCTAAAGTAGGCCATTCCATAAATGAATTTGCCTTTTACAAACTAAAACAAACTTCAGGCAATAGCGAGAAAAGAAAACACAAAAGTCATGGTGCACTAAACCCAACCAATAAAAGCCCTGTCCAAACCAGATTCTTCCTAGGTGGATATCTATGGTTAATTAAAACTTATTGGTTTAGAGTTATTGAAAATTGTTAAATATAAAAAATAAGATATTTATAACTAAGTATTTATTTATTTTTTTAATATGTGTGAAACTTCTAGAAAATTTATCATTTAGGAGTAATTTGTATTGAAAATATGCGACAATGTGTAATACAATTATTCCCAAAAATAGATGGTTACAATGAATACGGCTCTGATACCACGTGAAGAAACATAATTTGGTATGAAGATTTTTCTTGTTTTATATCAATGTCAAGGTATACATATCTTTGTGCAAATTTGCGTCGAAGCAACATCGTCCTCGCAAGCGATTGGAAATTTAATTTCGAATCAAGACAACTTGTTCTTGGAATATTCCTCTGAGGACATCATTAATAATTTATACTCTACTGTTGATATTGAAAGAAATTTACTTGCATTTTATTATTACAGTGTTGAGGATAAAAATGTATCAAAGAAAATGCTTATTAATAATAATGAGAACAGAAAAAACATTTATCTGTAACAAAACCCTTATAACAAAATTCTTAGAAGAAGATGAAGATTCTGCTTTTTCTTTCATACATACATATATATATATATATATATCACCAAATCGAGGCGATTCTTTTGGCGATTTCCCGGAATTAGACCATATCGGAGTTTTTTTCTGGTGAAAGAAATCACCCTTTTGGCGGTTAATTTCAACGGTTTCCTTCTGTCTGGTTTTACCCTTGACAGTTTTGCGGTTCCTCCGCTTTCGGAGGACATCATTAACCCAAAACCGCCATGGATAGACCTTTATAAATTCTTCAGAACCTTCCCCTAACTCTTTTTTTCGTTGTTCAAACACTATCCGGAGAGAGACGATAAGAATGAGTGAAATAATCCGTAAATCGATTCAGGATCTGAATTTGGGAATTGATGACGCTCCAATTCCCCTTCCTCGCGAATTCTGTGCCAGAGCGGCGTCAGTTAACCGATTTGCCTTGGTAGTCTCAGTGGTGAATCTAAGGAAGCAGAATCTTCTTGGTTTGATTGGAGCGATGCCAAGGATTTGGGTTTTCCGGATGCTTGTGTCGGTAGAATTTTAGGCGATGGCAAAGTTCAATTTGTTTTCCAGTCGGAAGAGGCTATGAATCTCGTGCTCCGTCGTGGTCCATGGGGCTACAATGACTGGATGTTGGCTGTTCATCGTTGGTACCGAAATATCTCTGAAGAAGAGATGAAGATCATACCATTTTGGGTTCAAATTCAAGGCATCCCTTTACTCTTATCTTACTCGCGATATGGCAAGGTATGTGGGGAATCATTTGTGCCCAGTGACTGATGTTGATTTCGATGAGAATGCAAACAGGGTGGATTTTGTACGGATTCGTGTGGCTTGGAATTTTGATCACCCTTTACGCTTTTAAAAGATGTTCAAGTCAACGAGGAAGATAACACTATTATCAAGTACCGTTATGAACGTCTCAAGAATTTCTGCACCAAATGTGGTTCTTTGAAGCATGATGCCAAAGAATGTTCCCTGTCCATTGATGATGATGAACTAGATGAGGCGGAGGAAGATGACCAAGATAGCAACAATCATGACAATATTCAGGATTCTGATGCCAATACGCTACAGACGATTATCGTTAGGTCTAATTCCGGGATTAAACATCCTCCCCAAGCAGAGTCCTAGTGCAGGGAATGACACAGTTACAACCACAATGCCAAGTGTTTTTGAAGATACGGAACTTACGGCAGAACGTCTCTGTTATCTCCATGCCAAGTTAATCAAAGGTAAGATCCTTCGTCCTGCCCCAAAATATCTCTTTGATGAATTGGCTGGAACTGGAACTGCTAGTATCTCAAACAAGAGGAAGCGTGTGGAATTCGAGACTTTTTACCAGCAGAATGAAGCAAAGGAAGATTTGGCGGTCCTGAGCCAAATTAAGAAGCGTGAAAAATCGGCAGAATCACAAGCTTCATGCTCGATGGTAAATGCAATAGACAGAGGCACGGGCCCGGTACCCCCAAAACCAGCATGAAGATCGTCTCCTGGAACTGTCAGGTCCTAGGTGTGCCGCTGACTCAAGCAAGGCTGAATAGTCTATGTCGTATTATTAAGCCTGATGTGTTGTTTTTAATAGAAACTCTAAATAAGTGTGATGTTGTTCGTGATTTGTCGTGTGTATTAGGATTTGATAATGTGTTAACAGAACCTCCACAAGGTAGAAGTGGAGGTTTACCTGTGTTGTGGAAGAAGTCTGTTACGTTATCCAAACTTTATCAGGATGAACGTATTATCGATGTATTTGTTGAATATTATAATATTAGTTTTTATGTGTCTTGTGTCTATGGACATCCTGTCCAAAGCCAACGACATTATCTTTGGGAACGAATTGAACGAATTTGTGCTGTACGTGATGGAGCTTGGATGTTAACGGGTGACTTCAACGAGATAACATCAAATGCCGAAAAACAAGGTGGGCCTCTACGAGATGAACGGAGGTTCAGAGACTTCAGAAACATGATTTCTTCATGCGATTTGATAGCCTTACGCTATAAGGGAGACAAGTTCTCTTGGGTTGGGGAGAGACACACTCATACGGTTAAGTGTTGTCTTGACCGTGTGTGCTTATTAACACGGAATGAACAGCCTCTTTCCCTCACTCGCAAGCCGAATTTCTGGACTTCAATGGTTCTGACCATCGCCCTGTCTTAACGACAATAACCGTAACCAAACTATTCTATAAAAAGCCCTTTCGTTTTGATAAACGTTTGATGGATATAAAAGAATTTAAACAATCAGTTTCAGAAGGCTGGAATTGGTGCAAATCAAAACGAAGGTTTTCAATTGTTGAGAAAATCGTGTGCTCCCATAAGCTCCCTACACGATCCCTGTCCCATGTCGAACTCAATCACAAACAACTCGACAAGGTATCACAAGACCAAAGAGAAACATAAAGTAAGAACACATGTGGTTTGTTTGTTCAAACGGTTCACGGTGTTAACGAACCGCTACGTCCGGTTAGGATCTTTCGATTCCCTCACGCAAGGAAGAAGAAGAACAAGCAAAAGAGAGAACCTAAGAAACCCCCTTTGAGATGTACCTCTCTACACTCTCTGTTTCTATCTCTCTCTCTCTCTCTCTCGGAACCAACCTCCAAGAGGAGGAAGCGCTCACTTTCCTCTCAAGCTAAAACAAGCCTTTTGTCACCAAGAAGAATAATTCCTCTCACGAGGAATTGCACACTCTATATTCTATTATTGTGTCCAAAACAGAATATTATGGGCTTCTTGAGATGATGACTTCTTGTCTCTTCTTGTCTCTTCTTGTCTCTTCTTTCTCTATTTTCCACGAGTCTCCACTAGTCATCAAGGAGCTTTCCAAGTTGGATCAACTTCCAACAAACTCCACCTTGATTCACACTTGGAAGCTTTCTTTGTGAGCTGCCTTAGAATCTCGAAAACAGATTCTTTCTTGACATTTCTTCATCTCCAATAACCTTAAATGAAATGACATTGTCTTCAATGCACTCAAACCGTGACAGCCACTTCTTGTCTTGAGCCATTATCCTTCTCATGTCTTCTTGAGTTGTAATCTTCCCCATAGAACCTGACCCTTTCAGACTCTACAAACTGTCTTGAACCAAAAAAATACCAACTACATCACTCTGTTTCCCAACTCATTTGTTGTACCTTTCTCAAACATCCTTGAACACCAAGCTGTGTTAAGACCTTTTTCCAGAAATTCTTAACCACATAAACAACCTAAAACCAGTATTGAATCTTGATTCCAACTTCTAAAAAATTAACCAGCAGCTACTGTGTTCCCTTCCATGTTTCAACTTGTGAGAAATGCAGTCCTAGTGTGACCAGAAACAGTAATCGTACCTTCACGATTGCATCGGAAGGTTGACAAGACCTTCAAGATTTGAACCACGAGAGTGGTACCCGTCTCCCTCAATCTGTTGCAAGATGATAATTGAACTTCCTTCAATCTGATGCTCATCAACCCCAAGCCTCTGAATCCATCATATCTCAAACCTTAGCTGCATCTTCAATTACCCTGAAATCCAAAACCATGATTTCATCTACCAGAAGATTTCTGATTCTGGAACCGAATCAGACTTCCGCAACTTTCCGGCGAGATTCCGTCTGACTCCGGTGACCCTTCGCCGTGACCTTCGACCAGCCGCCACTGCACTTCCGGTGACTCCTCTTCACCGAGAACTCAAACTGCCCGTCAAAAGATCTTGAACCAAATCCATCTTCGATTAAGGCAGGCACACGTCATTTCTCTTTCTTTTGGGCCTGAGGAGATATTGGGCCCAACCTTTGAACAATTCACCTTGGCCCAACTGAGATTGGGGTTTGCGAAACCCATTCTCTTCAGTCACCTTCATCGACGGCAGCTTTCTCTCCGGCGGTGTCTCCGATCACCGTGTCACGTTCCCGGCGTCACGAACCAGTCTCCAATTTCGGCCAGAAACCTAAGCCATAACCACCGTGAGTCTTCTTCCTCAACAGCGAAATCCGAAGAGCTTCATCTCTTCTCGGGACAAATCAATGGCGCTTCCTTCCCGGCGATTTATCTATGTTGCCGTGTCGCCGTCGCGGGCCTCCTCTGGTGGTACCGCCGATGTCGACTCTCCACCTGAGCTCTGCCACGCTTCTCCCCATTTCCGATTCTCACGAGGTCTCCACGGTGCTTTTCTCCAATTGTCACTTCCTCCGACGATGAGAACCCTTAAGCGATCTCCGGCGAGCTTCTGTCTCTCCGACGACTGCTCCACCTTCGACTACAACCGAGAGTCGAACCGCTTCTCCAGCCGCAAAAACATCGCTTTGATTCGACCCGCGAATCTTCTCCTTCCTCCACAGTGAACCTCCAGATGTGATTCAACCATCGCTCCTCCTTCTGGATCTCCACCTCGGGCTTAGGCGACTTCGATCCTTGTCGCCGACTTCCTGGTTGTTCGTCGCCGACTTCCTGGTTGTTCGTCGCCGGCATCGCTCTGCCGTCTCCGTTTGATTTTTGCGATCTACGATTATGTTTATTTTGGTTGCAAACCAAGACATTGCTCCATTGTGACTTTGCTTCTCAAGAAGAGAATGGGCTGTTGACAAAGCTTTGGCCCAACTGCAAAAAAAAACTTCAAGTCCATGAACAACTTGTGGGCCTAAGCCCAATCTTCTTCTTTGTTTCTCGACGCGTTTTTTTTTTTTTTTCCCGGCGACAAATCGAAAACCACGATTCACTCCATCACCAGCCATCGACTTCACCGGCGATGTCTCTACCGCCGTATTCAACCTCCGACGACTTCTCCGGTGACCGCAGGAGCTTGCCTCGATCCCGTCGCGGCTTCTTCTTCTTCTCGACTTCCTTGTGTTCCGGTAACTCCACCGTTACCTTGAACCATCACCGGTTCTCTGATATTTCCGGTGAGGATCCCATCTCGGAAACTTCTTGTAACCGACCCTCTCTCTGCTTCCGAAGCTTCCTTCACCGGTAAGCTTCTCCACCTCGAACCTTTTATGCATCAATTTGATTTTGTGATCTCCCCGAAACCCTCTGTCCGAGAGCTTCACCACCATTGCCGACGCCGTGCATCTTTGAGCACATGGCTCTGATACCACTTGTCGAGTTGTTTGTGATTGAGTTCGACATGGGACAGGGATCGTGTAGGAAGCTTATGGGAGCACACGATTTTCTCAACAAGTGGAGACAAGTTCTCTTGGGTTGGGGAGAGACACACTCATACGGTTAAGTGTTGTCTTGACCGTGTGCTTATTAACACGGAATGGACAGCCTCTTTCCCTCACTTGGAAGCCGAATTTCTGGACTTCAATGGTTCTGACCATCGCCCTGTCTTAACGACAATAAGCGTAACCAAACCATTCTATAAAAAGCCTTTTCGTTTTGATAAACGTTTGATGGATATAAAAGAATTTAAACAATCAGTTTCAGAAGGCTGGGATTGGTGCAAATCAAAACGAAGGTTTTCAATCATGGACCAAATACGGAATTGTCGTCTTGCTATGTTGCGCTGTAAACATAGAAGTAATTTAAACGCTGAAAAAAGGATTATTCAGCTTCAAATCCGCCTTAATCAAGCTATGGCTAGTATGATTCGTTCTTGTAAGATTAATGATCCAACTTGAGAATGACGCTTGAAGACATCAAGTAGAAGAAAAGGAATAAGAATGTAGCAAACATTCTGATTAAGAAAGAGAGTCTCAAATGAAGGAGCTTTAGTCATCACACGTGAGACACACGTGCAAAGTCATTTTTTGGTTATTAAACCAGTCTTTGACTTCGTTCAGTTTTACGCAGAGAGGTGAAGCAACCTTCACTAGGTGCTTCAATGGCGAGAGAGATAGAAATATCTGAGAGATGTGAGAGAGAGCATTGGTGTATGTAATCTTGGGGTCTCTTGGGGTTCTCGGTTTCTCTTATTCTCTATTCTTCTTCTTCTTGTAAACCGATTGGTTGTAATCGGTGGTTGGTGAGAGTTCTCCGATTGTACAAACCACACCGGAGGTTCTTTCCGGTTTGATAGTGGATGTTGTGGAGGACGGTCTCCACCCCGGACGTTGGGTGCGCTGTGAACCGGGTTAACAAACGCTAGGTGTTCTTTGATTCAAGTCTTGGTTCGTGGTTGTCAAGGGGAATTGAGGTTTACGATTCTCAACAAGTGGTAGCAGAGCCTTGGCTTCGATTAATGGATTCGGCGACGAAATCAAGTTCAAGACAAGAAGAATCAAGATTGGGTCATTCGTCGGGAAAGTTGCGATGAATAGTCTTGCCGGTAACAACGATGTCTGATTTTGGAAAAGAAGAATCAGAGGATTCACGGAAGATTATGGTTCTGGTTCTGGAAAAGAATAAAAGATTTCACAGACCTGAAGAGAAGAAGAATTGCAGGCTTCACAGTTCCTCTAATTCTGATATCAGAGGCATCGCAAGACTGAGGAAGAAGAATATGGCGTCTGGTCAATAGTGGAAGACGCTGAAATTGGAGAAAGGAAGATTCATGAAGAAATATCCAATCGGATCAGTTGATTTTGGGTTTGAAATCGGTAAAATCTGTAAGTTAATCTCTCTCCAATGACTTATATGTTCTACATTGATGTGGGTTCTAGTTTTTTAAAGGGCTCGCTGGAGTAGATATTAGTCACACTAGATTTGATAAGATCCAGAGACTGAGGAAAGAACTTTAGTTTGATTCTGATAAGCAGACTGCGGAAAGAACTTTAGTTTGATTCTGATAAGAAAAGGTTTAGTTCTGGGTTTGTGAATTAAGTTCTAAGGTTCAGAATTGTGTAATCAATCTCAAAGACTGAAATTCTGTGAGCACTTTGATTTGTTTTTCCGCTGCAGTCACAAGTGATTATTGTGATGTTTGTTTTCTGCTTATCATGTCCTGCACATAAGGAAGATTGAAATCTTGGGATCACATGGAATGCATTTTATCTTTGCAAAGGATTTCCTAAGATTCTGACCTGGTGTCAGGTTGTGTGTTAGACAAATCTGTTTGCTGGGGTTGGATGCAATGTGTTCAAAATTGTTAAAAGAATAGCATTTGGTGACACATCTGAATCTCTGGTCTAGGGGACGCTTTAGAAGGCAGATTGGTATGTGTGTCTGAGGCTATTTGAATATCGGTTAAGGTTTTATGATTCATGTTCAAAAGAGTTGCAGGTGGGTGAGGAAACAAAGATCAAAATCTGCTAGAAACAAGGATCAGTCTCGGTGGGAAGTAGCTGATAGTATGCTCAGGTTAGAGCTGTTGTGACACTAACAAATTGTGTCTTAACGAGCTTAGAGTGGTGACATACTCTTGGTGAAAAGAAAAAAAATTGATGGAAAAATCAGTGTGCTAGAAACAAAGTTTATCAAATGATTTCTGGCTCTTATGATTCAAAGAATTTGAGTCTAAGAGAGTAAGATAAGCTGGTTGTAGGGAAGCTCAGATGTGGAAGAGTCAAGGTCTGCATAGTAAGTCTAATATCATCATTCATGTGTTGCTCTTTGGTAAGTTTCAGAAATAATAATCTACAACAGATGTGAGATTTCTGTAAATGAGAATGGTGAGGCACAAGAGATGGCTGCAAATGCATGAGTTCTGATGGGTTCAAGTTAGAATGGAAAGTGTATTGGTCGAATGAGTTAAGGCTATAACAGGTTACTGCTTGTCAAAGGTGTAACCATTCAAAGAGAGAATAGTTGCAACAGTCAAAGCTAGTCCAATTTTCAGTGGCACAAATCTGAATTGGAAGACATGACAAGAAGAATTGATCTTGGTAAGAAGACAGAATAGCATTGTCTTGTACACAAAATTTCTGAAGCTGAATCAAAGAGACAATGAGTAAGGTTCTTAACTCAGGAGTTATGAAGCTAAGGCTTGAAAGGACATAAGCTAGGTTGAAGAAAACAGGTTCCAGGTGGAGCTATTGACGTTATACAATGAGTGATGCATCCTCAGAATATGTTTTTTTTTTTTTTTTAGTTTCAGGTGGAGTTTTCTTTCAAATATGATGATATCATTTTTCAGCAAGATCTTCTTATGTTCAAATGAGAAGTATCTGGTAGCTCAAGAAGGATGAGTTAAGAGGGGAATAGTTCATTGTCGGTGAGTGATTCATTGATGAGCAGTGTGTGAAGAATTCAAAAGCCCAAGATCAGTCAAGATGTTAACAAGTTCAAGCATTATCTGGATGGACACAAGAAGTGGAGGAAGGCCTTTTAGGCTTGGTAAAATGCTTGGTGGCGGTTATGACATCTGGTTTCAGTTGCAGGTCAATGATTTTCAGAAAGAGGTCTGAAATATGGATTAAGGTGAGGTGTTAGAAGTGAGATTCAGTGGATTCTCTGGATGAGAAACTGGAAGGAGATAAGTACAAGTTCTGCAGACAAATGTCTCAAGTTTGTTGTCACTTCAAGAAGACTAAGCAGTCATACAAAAGGCATGGTAATGTTGTTCATCTTAATACAGGATTTAGCAACCGAAAGGAGGGAAAATGCAGAGAATCAAGGCTGTGTTTATTTTTTG
Source organism: Eutrema heterophyllum (assembly GCA_002933915.1). Taxonomy (NCBI): domain Eukaryota; kingdom Viridiplantae; phylum Streptophyta; class Magnoliopsida; order Brassicales; family Brassicaceae; genus Eutrema; species Eutrema heterophyllum. The sequence goes on from PKMM01020352.1 coordinate 207,875, forward strand.
AGACAAAGACTAGTAAAAGTCTGGTTGTGCTCTGTTAAGTGTTGGGGAGAGACACACTCATACGGTTAAGTGTTGTCTTGACCGTGTGCTTATTAACACGGAATGGACAGCCTCTTTCCCTCACTCGCAAGCCGAATTTCTGGACTTCAATGGTTCTGACCATCGCCCTGTCTTAACGACAATAAGCGTAACCAAACCATTCTATAAAAAGCCTTTTCGTTTTGATAAACGTTTGATGGATATAAAAGAATTTAAACAATCAGTTTCAGAAGGCTGGGATTGGTGCAAATCAAAACGAAGGTTTTCAATCATGGACCAAATACGGAATTGTCGTCTTGCTATGTCGCGCTGTAAACATAGAAATAATTTAAACGCTGAAAAAGGATTATTCAGCTTCAAATCCGCCTTAATCAAGCTATGGCTAGTGATGAGGAAATTTATGCAACGGTTTGTCTTATCGGTGACGATAAAGCACACGGACCGGATGGTTTAACGGCGCGATTTTATAAAAATTGTTGGGACATTGTGGGAGTGGATATTTAATCAGAGAAGTGACAGATTTCTTTATGACTTCTTATATGAGACCGAGTATTAATCATACAAATATTTGTATGATCCCAAAAGTAGATAAACGCATAACACTTTCTGATTATAGACCCATAGCCTTATGCAATGTTTTATATAAAATTATATCCAAATGCTTGGTTATGCGTCTTAAACATCATCTTGATTCTATTGTTTCGGAATCACAGGCTACTTTTATTCCGGAAAGATTTTTAAATGATAACCAAATGATAGCACATGAAATGATAAAAGATCTATACAAGGTCATCTCCAAGATTCTCGCAAACCGACTAAAAAGATTGCTCCTGAAGTTTATCGCACCAAATCGATTTTCATTTCATTTTTAATCATTTACATATGACTAAAATGTTTTTTACATGAACGAGTGAATTGTATTTGAAATAATGATTCTAATGATATATTAAACAATAAATTTTATTGCTGATTAAAATTATTTCGAATTTTCTTGATTATTTATTGAGAACGTTGCCAAGAGAATGATCTCAACACGGGAGTGGTGGTGATGATGGCCGAGATCGAGCTTCTATGAGTTGCAAAGAAGACATGAGGATGGATGTAACACATGGAATCCATGGAAGATGAGAATCGAAGATGGATGTCTTTGCAGAGGCATTGAGTTTCGTCGAATCGTACATGTCTCGAATCCCCTTTAGATTTGCAACGGTTATGTTCGGTTTAGTTATCCTAAACATAAATTGCAATTCATTGTAATATATATAACAAAATTAAATTGCATTTCTTCATACAAAAAAAAAAAAATTGCATTTCGTTTTTAGTATTTGGAATTTGTTTTTTGGTTTTTGAGTTTTTTTATTTTATTTTAGTTTAATTTTTGTTGATGTAGGTTGGAGATGTAATTTGAGTTTTCAATTCTGGTATCATCGAATTTTGGGAAAACAATCAGAACAAACCGCTTGAAGAAATAAAGCACAACTAGACTCGAATTAGAAGAATCAAAGTCATGCAAATTAATAGATTACAACCAAGATAAATGCCATCTCTTAGTGCTATAGATGTTTGGATGGATTGCGATGTAACAGATGAATCACAATCGGTGATCTTCTAAGAGAATATTGACATTTTATCACAAAGTTGATAACCAAGCAAGATGGCCATGTCAGATCGAAGACGAAGACATAAAAGTAAATAACATATATGATTTTTTTGTTACCATGTAAGTCTTTTCTGCAAAAAAAAGCAATGTGTAATTGCTCTTATTCGGTTATAACGTTCTTCTTAAACAATGTATTAGTAATATTTTTATGTTTCATAGATAACAATGTAATATCCGATTTTTGTTTTGGGTACAAAAAACATCATATCATTAAGATTGCGGTATGAGACGATCGTTTTATAAGAGAGCCAATCCGGGACCGTCGAACTTATGTGGGAAAGGATGAAACCTCGTGTTACTGCCTTATTAGCAAGATAATCCACACGAACATTAGTACAACAATAAAAAAAATGTCTTGAGAGATTTGAAATCTTCAAGTTTCGATGCTAAAGTAGGCCATTCCATAAGTGAACTTGCCTTTTACAAACTAAAACGAACTTCAGCCAATGGCGAGAAAAGAAAACACAAAAGTCATGGTGCACTAAACCCAACCAATAAAAGCCCAGCCCAAACCAGATTATTGTTTTGTAAATACCTTCTTCCTAGGTGGATCTCTAGAATTAAAACCTATTGCTGCCCTCAACTCTTCCTAGAAAATAGTCGCTGTTTTCATTTTCTCCATGGCCAGTTCTAGCAAGAAATCGGCCGCCAAAGCTAATTTATTGGGTGGATCTCTCTTACGAGCTCTTATCTAATGATTTATACCCACTTACTTGGCTGAAGAGGTTGTTGATTTTAACTTTGTTTTTGCTGCTTTCTTTTAGGTAAGCGAGAGCGGGAAGATGATTTGGAGACCGAACCGATTTGGAAGAAACATAAGGAACAATCCGAGGAGAAGGTACCTAAGGTGGTCGGATTTTTCGGATTCCTCTTGTTCTCTGAGAACAATTTTCTTTACACTGTTCCATTGGCTACTTGTAAGAGCGTTTAGTAACAGAACAGTTGCCACAAAGATTACTTATTCTGGGGAAAAATCTTTAGATGAATCTACTAGAGGAAGTTCATGTAAGAAAAAAGACGCTCCTTGTTGCCAATCTCTCTCCCAAAACTGAAATATCACAGATGTAAGTAGCACCTTTAATTTACTCTTTCGTTCTCGGAGCAAGTTTTTCATGACTGATATTTTATCCTCCATTTTTACAGCATCAATTTCTTCAAGGATGTTGGAGAAGTTGTTCGCGTTCAGCTCAGTTTAAAATGCAATGGTATGCAGGCTGACTTTAGCTATGTTGAGTTTTCTTCGGCTAACGAAGCAAAAAAGGTGAGAGTAGTTTATAGTAATGATGAAAGTATTTAGTTGTCATTTGAAAAGTAGTGTCTACATACAAGTAGTTATTTGAGAGTACGATTGCTGAGTATATCTTTTATACTGTAGGCGCTGCAAAAGAAAAATGGTGAATCTTTGGACGATCGAAAGATTTTTCTTAGTGTGGTTAAGAAGGTGGTTAAGAAGACAGCTCTATACACTCCACGACTCAAGTAAATTGATTTCCATGTTATGGATATTTGTTTCGCCAACACTGGTTGTAACTTATTGCTAGAGTTTTGATGCCATTACAGAAGATTAAAGCAATTTTTTTGTTAATTAGGTATTGCATAGATCACAAGGTGGTTTGGTAAGGGATTTAAATCCTCTTGAGTTTGTTATCAAGAGCACATTGAGTGAAATTTTTGGTATACATGGAGAGATCACAAGAGTTTGATATTCCAGGTACGAAGACTACCTTCGACACCTTCTGAGAAAAGAAGATGAGACAGAGGAAAGACTTGTTGAGGTACCTGTTCTTATTGTCTTCAAAATATGTCAGGCTCAGAAGAAACACTGCGTTTAATAACAGAACTGTTGCCACAAAGTCGAAAGATTACTTATTCTAGGGATGAATCTTTAGATGAGGCTACTTTTTGTTGTTATGCAATTTAAGTCCTTCTCTCCTTAGAGTCGTGCTAACACGCTTGGCTGTTAAATTTAGGAATTTGACGCAAGAAAAAAGACCCTCTGTGTTGCCAATCTCTCTCCCCAAACTAACATATCACATATGTAAGTAGCACCTTTAATTTCCTCTTTCCTTTTCGGAGCAAGTTTTTCATGACTGATATTTTATTCTCCATTTTTACAGCTACCGTTTCTTCAATTATGATGGAGAAATTGTTAGTGTTCGACTTATTGTAAACCAAGAGGGTAAGCACGTGGNACTGCTTACGAAGCAAAGAAGGTGAGCGTAGTTTATAGTAATGATGAAAAAAGTATTAGAGTAGTCATTTGAAAAGTAGTGTATACTTATGATGAAAAATATACAAGTAGTTATTTAGAAGTAGATTGCTGATTAAATCTTTTATACTGTAGGTGCTGGAAGAGAAGAATGGTGAATATTTGGACGATCATAAGATATTTCTTGATGTGGCTAAGATAGCTCCATACCCTCTACGACCCAAGTAAATTGATTTTCCATGTTATGGAGATTTGTTTCTGCAACACTTGTTGTAACTTATTGCTAGAGTGTTGATGCCATTATTATTTTTGTTAATTAGGTACAACTTTGCAGAGAAGCTTTGGTAAGGGATTTAACTATTTGCCTCTTGGGTTTGTTATCAAGAGCACATTGGGTGAAGTTTTGGTCTACATGGAGAGATGACATGGGTTTTTGATATTCCAGGTACGAAGACTACCTTCTACGAGAAAACCTTCTGCCAGAAGATAAAAAGACAGTGGAAGGTCCTAATGAACATCCGGAATTTGTTGAGGTACCTGTTCTTATTGTTTTCAAAATATGTCAGGGTCAGAAGAAACTCTTAGCGTTTAATAACAGAACAGTTGCCACAAAGATAACATCCGAATCTTCAGATGATGCTACTTTTTGTTGTTATCCAATTTAAGTCCTTTTCTCCTGTCGTGCTAACACACTTGGCTGTTAAATTCAGGCATTTGACGCAAGAAAAAAGACGCTCTTTGTTGCCAATCTCTCTCCCCAAACTAAAATATCACAGATGTAAGTAGCACCTTTAATTTACTCTTTCGTTCTCGGAGCAAGTTTTTCATGACTGATATTTTATCCTCCATTTTTACAGCATCAATTTCTTCAATAGTGATGGAAAAGTTGGAGAAGTTGTTCGTGTTCAACTTATTTTAAAACACAATGGAGATCATACTGGCTGTGGCTTTGTTGAGTTTGCTACTCCTAACGAAGCAAAGGAGGTGAGAGAGTAGTTTATAGTAATGATGAACAGAGTATTAAAGTAGTCATTTGAAAAGTTGTGTATACTTATGATGAAAAATATACAAGTAGTTATTTGAATGTACGATTGCTGATTAAATCTTTTATACTGTAGGCGCTGCAAGAGAAGAATGGTCAAAATTTGGTTGGTTGTATGATTTTTCTTGATGAGGCTAGTAAGGGAGCTACACACTTTGAGGCATTTGGTGTGGCTACACAACCCAAGTAAATTGATTTATGTTATGGAGATTTGTTTCTGTAACACTGTAACTTATTGCTATAGTTTTGATGCCATTACAGAAGATTAACGCTATTATTTTTGTTAATTAGGTATTGCATAGATCACAAGGTTTGGTAAGGGATTTAACTATTTGCCTTAATTTGTTATCAAGAACACATTGGGTGATGTTTCTGGTATACATGGAGAGATCACAAGGGCTTTTGATATTCCAGGTACGAAGACTACCTTCGACAAGAAGGCCTTCTGATAGAAGAAGATGAGACAGTGGAAGGACTTGTTGAGGTACATGTTCTTATTGTCTTCAAAATATGTCAGGCTCAGAAGAAACGCTTAGCGTTTAATAACAGAACTTTTGCCACAATCGAAAGATGACTTATTCTTGGGATGAATCTTCAGATGAGGCTACTCTTTGTTGTTATGCAATTTAAGTCCTTTTCTCCTTAGAGTCGTGTAACACACTTGGCTTTTAAATTCAGGAAGATGCCGTAAGAGAAAAGACGCTCTTTGTTGCCAATCTCTCTCCCAAAACTGGCAGTCATCATATGTAAGTAGCATCTTTAATTTACTCTTTCGTTCTCGGATCAAGTTTTTCATGACTAATATATTACCCTCCATTTTTACAGCAAACATTTCTTCAAAAGTTTTGGAAATGTTGTTAGAATTCGATTGATTGTAAACCACGAGGGTAAGCGTGTGGGCTGTGGCTTTGTTGAGTTTGCTACTGCTATCGAAGCAAATAACGTGAGTGTAGTAATTATGAAAAAAATATTAAAGTAGTCATTTGAAAAGTAGTGTATACTTATGAAAAATTTATAAGTAGTTATTTGAAAGTACGATTGCTGATTAAATCTTTTATACTGTAGGCTCTGGAAAAGAAGAGTAAAAAGATGTTGGGTCATAAGATTTTTGTTGACGTGGCTAAGATAGCTCCATACCCTCTACGAACCAAGTAAATTGATTTTCCATGTTATGGAGATTTGTTTCTGCAACACTTGTTGTAAATTATTGCTAGAGTGTTGATGCCATTACAGAAGATTAATGCTCTTATTTTCGTTAATTAGGTACGACTTTGCATAGAAGCTTTGGTGAGGGATTTAACTATCTGCCTCTTAAGTTTGTTACCAAGAGCACATTGGGCGAAGTTTTTGGTATACATGGAGAGATGACAAGGGTTTTTGATATTCCAGGTACGAAGACTACCTTTCTTCTGCTAGAACAAGACGCTCTTTGGTGTTTGATACAATGCAACCTTTATTATTACTTTGGCTTTTTATGTTCTAGTTAAGTTTTTGTCTGAACGTTAAGATGTGCTTATAATAATTTTGAACGTTAAATCAATCAATATCTGCCTTCATTATTATCACGCAAGTAAGAGCCGTATATGATTTGAACTGATTTGGTTGACAAAACCATAATCTACGAGGAACACAAATTTACGTTTTTCATATTTAGTCTTAATTTGATACATTCAGTCTTTTATATCTTTCACCAAAGTGAATAGTAGTGGTAACTTAAGAGCGAGACATTGGCTTGATGACAACCTGTATACATAGACAAAATCGTAAGCTTATCCTGAATGTCACGCACTGATTATCCGTACATGTGTGCCCTTAGCACATTTTCTCTGTTTTACATTTATTAAGGTCAGCTTCGCCCAAATTCGAATTTTGGTAGCTAGAGAGAGAAAGTTAAGAGAGAAGATTGTATTGTTCAAAAACTTACGATTTATGAAGGATCATTCATTTTTATATACAAGTTCACCTTCAAAATGGACAGTGGGGATCAAATCGATTTAAGGGTGGAGATTAACTCTCACCGACCTTCTTACCTACCAAGCTCACAAACTATTTCACCAACTATCTCTCACCTACCAAGCTTACAGCTTTTGTTTTCTCTTCGGATTTTTTTTTTCTCTTTAGTCATATATATATATATATTTGTCTATATATTTTCTCTCCATCATTATTTGTGATAAAATTGTATGATTATAATGAAAATAAATTCAAAACAGTATACAAATAATTGTCTATTNTGAACCAAGACATTGATTCCTCCATATTTATACATGTGTGTTTTTCCCAATCTTTCCAATGTGGGACAAAATGCACACATACTTCATTTCCTTTGCCATCACTTTGATGGGCTATTTCATTCACTTCTTCTATTTTAATTAAGCCCATTTGGCCTAATTAAAATTGTTCCAACAATCCCCCACATGAATAGAAATAACTCTAAACAGACGAAGACTCGATAGACTTGACATACTACTTAATCTGACTAGACGTAACTGGCTAGACAGACTCTACTGACTAGACAGAAAACAGCCGAGAGTATAATCGAAAATTCACTGTATTTGAGATGGTAGCAATTTTTCAGCCTTGAACCATTCAGTGTTATAACTGTCGGGTTTACTCGGCTAGGAGGTGAACATGATGTCTTGAACCCCCCGGATTTTGTTGTAAACCGAGACAACAGCTATAACACAGCTTCATTTCTCGTAGAACTTTGTTCTATATTGTGTTCATTTTGGCCTTGAACATGTCTGGTTAATCATGAGTGAACTTGGAAAATATAGCCTTCATATAATTTTCCTAGAAACGGCCATATTTCACACTCATAAGGTGATTTGCCATTAGCCTGTAAATTTTAAGGGGTATCCCGTAATACTCCTGATATTTTACAAAGCTTGGACTTCAAATCATTAAAAGCTTACGCTTATCCTGAAAACATACAGGTAGCACTGTTTTATCATCCTGGGAACTGGGAAGAGACAAAGTCTCACAGTGCTCTTAGTAGATTTAGTTTGACTTAGTTTTCCCTTTGAACCTACTTCTTGGGATCTCCAGTCCGTAGGTGGGGTTACCGCCAAACCTCTTCTTAAGTCATAGGCTTTAATCCCATTCCTCTTGATGATTTTACGATTTGATCTCGTGACAATCCTTTAGTGAACGGATCTGCTAGGTTGTCTGTCGATTTGATGTAATCAATTGTGATTACACCACTTGAGATCAAATGTCTAATGGTTTTATGACGTCTTCTTATATGACGAGAATTACCATTATAGAGATTACTCAGTGCCCGAGCTATAGCTGATTGACTATCACAGTGTACTCGTAATGCTGGCACTGGTTTCTCCCACATTGGAATATCTTCCAAAAAATTCCGAAGCCATTCTGCTTCCTCTGCGGCCTTGTCGAGTGCTATAAACTCAGATTCCATGGTTGATCTGGCCAACAAAGTTTGTTTGGTAGATTTCCACGACACTGCTCCACCACCAAGCGTAAAGACATATCCACTCGTGGATTTTGAGTTTTTGGAGTCCGAAATCCAGTTAGCGTCACTGTATCCTTCCAAAACTCCCGGTTCTTTACCGTAGTGTATACCATAACTTATAGTATGACGTACATAGTCCAATACTCTTGTTATGGCTTTCCAGTGTGTATATCCTGGATTACTTGTGTAGCGACTCAGTACATTGACTGCGTGTGCTAAATCGGGTCTTGTACAATTGGTTAAGTACATTAGACTTCCGATTACTCTTGCATATTCCAGTTGTGACACCGTTTTACCTGTATTTTTTGTTAGGTGAAGTTGAGAGTCAACAGGAGTTTTTGCTGTCCCATTTGAGTAGTCTTTAAACCGCTCAAGGATCTTTTCAGCATAATGTGTTTGGGATAGAATGATTCCTTCAGAATTTCTAGTGATCTTAATCCCTAGAATGACATTAGCAAGTCCCATATCTTTCATATCAAACTTACTGCTTAGCATGTTTTTCGTTCGATTGATCATGTCTTTATTGCTACCAATAATGAGCATATCATCAATGTACAAACAGAGCAAAATATATCCGTGAGGAGTAATTTTGATGTATATGCATTTGTCACATTCATTTATACTGAAACCATCTGACATCATTACGTTGTCAAATTTTTCATGCCATTGTTTCGGAGCTTGCTTGAGTCCATACAACGACTTTACAAGTCGACAAACTTTGTGTTCTTGTCCCGGGACAACACACCCTTCAGGTTGTTTCATATAAATCTCCTCTTCTAAATCCCCATTTAGAAAGGAAGTTTTTACATCCATTTGATGGATTTCTAGGTTTCTTAATGCTGCTAAACTAATCAGCATTCGAATTGAAGTTATTCTTGTTACCGGAGAATAGGTGTCAAAGAAATCCAGACCTTCTTTTTGTCGGAAACCTTGCACCACAAGCCTAGCCTTGTACTTATCAATTGAGCCATCGGTTTTCAATTTTGTTTTGAAAATCCATTTACACCCTAGTGATTTAAACCCTTGTGGTAAATCGGTTATTTCCCATGTATGGTTTTGCATAATGGAGTCGATTTCACTATTAACGGCTTCCTTCCAAAAAGGTGCGTCTGGTGTAGACATGGTTTCAGTGAAACTTCAAGGTTCATTCTCTGAAAGAAAGACCATTAAGAAATCTTCACCATAAGATTTTTTCTTACGAGCTCTTTTGCTACGTCTAGGTTTATCTATAGCCTCTTCTGCATCATCTAAAGATGTGCTAGAAGTGCACGCCTCATTTACAGAGGTAAGTGCATCTTTTTCTTCACGAGTTCGTTTCTGATTTTTATCTTTACACGGAAACACGTGTTCAAAGAAAGAAGCATTCCTTGATTCCATGGTTGTATTAACATGGATGTTTGGTATTTCTGATTTATGAACCAGAAACCGATAAGCACTACTGTTGTGTGCGTATCCGATGAAAATACAATCCACTGTCTTAGGTCCAATTGTGACCTTTTTAGGAAGTGGTACGGCGACTTTTGCGAGACACCCCCACACTTTCAGGTATTTGTACGAAGGTACAACACCTTTCCAAAGTTCATATGGTGTTTTCCCAGTGACTTTGTGCGGTATTTTGTTGAGGATATCATTGGTGGTAAGCAACGCTTCCCCCCACATGTTCTGGGGTAACCCAGATTCCTGCAACATTGCATTCATCATCTCTTTAAGAGTTCGGTTTTTTCGTTCCGCAACTCCGTTAGATTCAGGTGAATAGGGAGCGGTTGTTTGATGGATAATTCCATGTTCTTTACA